>CAMXCT020000012.1:112558-168889 GCA_947184155.2 Cladocopium goreaui
CATACTGAACAAAGAGGGGAAGCCAATCTTGTGGTGTGCAATTCACCCCAACTTGCCAAGGAGATTTCCACTTCGTTGTCTGGAGCCGGTGAGCGTGGTTTCCCATACCCACATAGACGTGCCCCAGGGGCAACTCGCCCTGCTGCAGCACCTCCTCGACACAAGCCCGGGTTGGCACACGAGCCGCTTCCGCCGTGTCCACCGGCCTCAACCCCAGACTGATTGCCAAAGGAGTCATAGCCCATTCTCGGAGAGACCTGGGGTCCAAGTCAAGCCAATGATCCCTGTGACCGGTACAGCTAGGGGATGGCGAACGCGGCACATACAATTTGGCATGACCAACACGCACCGCCCACCATGAAGCCGCTGTAGCGATCGCAAAGCAAAGTTCTGCTGTGTACTCGGACTCCTCAGCGGATGGGTAGTGCCGTTGGCCGTCTTGGATCCATGGCTCCCATTCTTGTGGGTCATGAAAGTGGTTGCAGTCAGCCCTGGGCCATTGTGCGATTTCTGCAATGTTGTGCCTAAGGCGTTGCAACTTCGCCCTGGCACCTCCAAAGCAACATGCTGAGTACCGCTGGCCTGACCACCTACCACTATCCCACATGCTAACTTCATCCGGCGTCCACCAATGAAGGCTGTTGTATGGGTTCTCCCGGACAGAGCCACCCCCCCGATCTACCAACTGGTCAATCTCAGAGAGCACAAAGCTGGCAGCTGCGTTGTCCTTCTCCACCCTGCTGTACTGAGACCCTGTCAACTCAGGAAGCCCCAGCGGGTGTTGTTCCGATCGCAACGGTCGGGGTGGTGGCCTACCATCTCCAAAATCTCGGGGAATCTCTCTGGCCCGGCTCTTTGTAGAACAATCCAGGGCGGCTGCAATGAAACAAACCGATTGTAACTGATCATGCAGTGATTGCTGCCTCAGGCTGTTGGATAGGTCGTGACCCCGGTCAAGCATCCAGTCCACTGAGATAGTCTCCCAACCACAGAAGATGAACGCTTTTGACAGGGGTACGTTGGGCCCCGCATAAAGATCTGCCATCCGCGGCAGCTGACAGTCAACTCTGTCTACGGGTGTTGCCTCTTCCTGCCCGGCAGAAGTCCCCGCCTCCTCTGCTGGGCACCGTCATGGCGATACCTTGGCCCTGCACTGGCCAGCACCATGCCCCGGCATACCACAGACTCGCTCCCCCCGGACAACCGCACCACACTTGTGCTGTCCTTGAGGACAGGAGCCTTTGGGATTCTTGCACTGCCCATGTTGGAAAGCCTGGCAGATCTTCGTGCCATCCCTCATGGTCTTGGCGACCTTCTTCCCGTTCACTGCCTTCCCCAGAGTGAACTGAGAGGGCATCGGGGTCGTGGATGAGGGCGTTGGAGTTGTCTTGCTCGCTTCTGCCCTGGTTCCTCCAGAGACAGCCTGCGGCATCCAATGGGCATCACGCGCCTGGCATGTTTCCTTGATAACCTCCCCCAAGGACTTGGAGGACTCCCTGCATCGCGCCACCCAGTCTGAGCGGTCTTCCAGGTCCCTCGCTTCAAGCCACGCAAGTCGCTGGGAGAGAGGCAAGACGCTGGATTGTCGCTTCGCTCTGTGGTAATAGTGCATGACCACGTCCATGGGCACCTCCACAAATGCTGTTGAGTCGGCTCCAAGGGACTTCTCCAATGAGGCGTCCTTCACACTTGCTCTGGGGGTCACTCCCGCCATCGCATAGGCCAACAGCAACGTGAGCAGGCGATCCATGTAATTCTCCCAGTCATGAGGAGTCTTGTCATCCTCTTCGGCCTCCTCTGTGTACAGTCCCTCGGCCAACTTGCGCTTCTTCTGAGTGGTGTGGAGTTGATACTGCAACGTACGGACCTTCCAAAGATTGTACACACATAACATTCTCTTGGACAGCTCCCTGCTGACCCGTGAAAGAGTAGCATCTGCTGGGTGAACCTCAGGTGGGTATCGCATCCGATACCTGATCCAAAAGTTGGTCTTGACATCCCGCAGCTCGGAATCAGCAAGCATCGTATCCAGGTCACCAAGACTGACTTTGGATCGGTCCTGGTCTTGGTTCTTGTAGTACAAGGTGACCGCCGTCCAAGCCCGGCGCAACCTGGACCCCTGAATCAGGCGCTCCTCGCCAAGCTGCAACTTCGCCAAGAAGGTGTCCACCTTGGTCTCGTCCTCAAAAAGGAAGCGAAACTCCTCGAGGTTCTGGATCTTGGTCGCCAACAGGGCCTTGGTCACGACAGGGTCCAACGAGAAATTCATCCCTAAAGACTCCATGGTTTCCTGAATGGTGGTACTCTCCACCGGAACCAGACGAGTACTAGTCATTTCACTCAAGGTAACTCCTTGTATGACTTGAACATTCAACGCTGCTCACCCCATACATGCCTCCCGCATGCTGCTCATCACCTGCCATCCAAGGACAGAAGGAGGCGACGTGGGGGGGGGCTGGACAAGAACTCCCCTGTTCCTCAGGGGTAAGACAGACTGCTACCTTAGCTCATTCCCTCGGCTCATGTATCCACAGCTTGTACTCACAGGATCCTGTGTAAGCTCCCTCATGAGGACCGACGAGACTAGTTAACACAGTCTGTCCCCAAATTAAGCCCTATACTCATGTCAATGCTGCTCGAACTCACAGTTCCCTGTGTAAGCAACTCTTAAAACATGCAAGGGCTCCTAACGGAGTCTACCCAAACCTCATCCTCCCGGATGTAGATGTAGACTCTTTTCCACACTCAAATCAAAGCTCATCTGACTGCATGATGCAAGTTGGCCTACGGGCAAGCTATGGACCTCAGTGATCAGCCTACCAAAATCGGCCCTGTGCGTCTCTTATTCAAATTGAATTCAGGTGCGTCCCCACTGACATGGTCAGCGTGGGTGCCAGCTCGCTGCTGCGCGCACCAAACAACTGTCACAAAATGCGCGGCCCCATGCCATGGCCTCCCTCATATCCTGCGTAGTCATCGGTTTTACCAAGCGGATTGCACGCTCGGCAGATTGCTTGTGTGAGCAGAGGGTCTGGCCATTGTTGAGCTCCAAGTGGACCTTCGACCGCTGAGTTGCGATATAGCCACATGGCTCCGGGAATGGGTTCCGGAGAGAGCTAGCCCTGAGAGTCGTGTCAACCCACGACCTCATCCCAGCCTCATGGATGATCTCCGGAATGTCCAGGGAGCGCCTGCAGCTTTTGACATAAGCCACGGCAACGTCCCAGCTCTCCTGCGCAAGTAGGGCCCTGAAGACGCAGCCTCCAACACCAGCTCGGTGACGTCCTGACAGGCAATGGATCAGTGCTGATTCTCCTGCATACATCGTATTGCGCAGCAGGGGCCAGACTTCCTCAAAGTCCCTGTTCCTGGAGTTGCCATGCGCCACACAAAGGTGCTTCAAGAGGGCGTCCGTCAGCACTACTCCTCCTCGGGAGGATGGGGTCTCAGCCATGCATGCAATCTGAAGGGTAACTCCCTTCGGAAAGCGATGCGCGGTATTCTTGGTAGGAATCCCGCTCAACCACAGCTTGCCCCCTGCTCTGTTCTGGTAGATCAGGCTTGGGCTCTCTGCAGTCTTGCCGTGGACAGTGGCCAGCCTGTCAAACTTCCTGTCAGGCCCCCGGGTGTCCAGTGCCTCTGGAATCGGGAGGTCTTCCTCCTCCACTTCAATCTCTTCATCCTCAGAGCTCGAAACCAGGGCTGGAAGAGGGGCTGCAGGTGTGGCTGGAGCTGCCTTCGCCTTTTTCTCAGGCGGTGCTTTAGGCGGTTGGCCCTGTGGCGATCGAGGGCGCCTCACTGGCGCCTTGGGTGGGGTGGCTGGTTCAGGAGGTCGCTCCTCCTTGGACTTGCTGGTAGGCTTAGCCTTCGCAGAGCCCGAACCAGTCCCTTCGCCCGGCATCTCTTCCCCCTTGATGAACTTCTTGTCATGGCATTCGCATGCTGGATGTCCTCCTCCACAGACGCGTCCAGATTTGCGCATCACGGCACATGCATGCCTACCCGGGCATGATTCCTTCTCTAACGGGCAGGACTTCGTTTGATATGCCCCACAAATAGGCGCCCCGTTCTTCATGAAGGCACTCAGCACCTTCCCATTGAGGGAAGCTGGCATAGCCGTCAGCCCACCTTTGGCTTGGGCTTCCTCCCTCTTGGCAGCTGCTTTGAGCTTGAGGGCTTCTGACAACTGAAAACGAGCCTGTAACTCATCCTTGGTCAAAGGGGCTGCCCAGATGACACGGGACTCCTGCTTCAGGACCTTGTCGACTTGCTGGCGCGCATAGTCAAGGGCCTCTGCAAAGCTCTGTTCCGGAATCGTCTCCCAAGACTCGTAGGCCAACAACTTCTCCATGGCCAGCCTGATGATATGCTTGGTCCGAAGCGAGTGTTCATACCTGGCTGCACTGTAGTGCATAGGCATCGTCGCTTCTTTGGGGATCTGGCTCCGATCGGCCCAGTCGCCAAGCGAACATAACTCCAGGGGCGTCAGCTTCATCAGTGATCCCACTGTGGGGCCAGCTCGCCTCCAAGAGTAAGACGACAGATCGTCTGTGTTCTGGACCAAGTGCTCGAAGACCTCGCGGTTCAAGTCGTTGACATACTTCAAGGTGAATGCGGTACCCTCCGCATCGAAACAGAGGCCTGAGGTGGCCTGCTTGGTCTTGGTCAGCTTGCTATAGTCCCGAAATAGGGCGGCTCCCCAAGCCCATCCATTCACGAATGTTGCGGGGATACAGAAGGAGAATCCACCCCGATTAGCCCGCTGCTTGCCCTTCGGGCAAAACCCATGGAACGAAGATGGTGTCACCTTCACCGGCCTGGCCCTCATAATATGCTTATAACACGACACCAAAGGTTACCAGCCATGATGAAAGCAACCCTCGCCAACGTGGGTCCTCTGCCTCATACATGGCCTGTATGCGCTCTTCCAGGGCAGCAATCATCGGCGGTTCAACTGCGACTGCCTGCTCAGGATTTGCCTTCTTGGGTGGATTCTTCCTTGAGGGCACTGGCACGTCACTGAAGTCCCACTGCAAGCGACCATGTTTCGAAAACCATTTCAAAGAATGAAATGCCCTGTAGGGTCCATTTGTGCCGTTTTGCAGAAAGCCATAAAGATCCAAAGTATCAGGCGGAAACAAACGATCTTTCTGTTCCATGTATGCCCTCAATTCTGCCCAGGACTTGAGGGCATTCACAACTGTGGCGCCCTCTGCCTCCGTGACCTTCTTCTTGGCCAGGGTATCCAGGGCATCCTGCCATTGTGAATACCTCTCAGGGGTCAGCTCCCCTGGAGGGCGCATCACCTTGGCCTGGGAGAATGCTTTCCGCAAAGCCTCGGCTCTCAGCAGCACTTGTTCTGGTTGATCTGGGCCTGGACGGATGCGAAGTGCCTGGATCATCCTGCTTTTCTTCAACATCGAAGCCTTGGGAGCTGGCCAACTTGCTGGCCTATCCCGAGATCCAGAACTCTCTGCCACTGCCGCCACCTGCGGAATGAGGTCATCTTCAATGATGTTGGAACGCGCCTGCAGTCACGCATCGGCAACATGGTGTCCTCCATGCGCCACTGCGCTGTCGTATGATGCGAAGGCATAGGCGAAGTCTGTGTTGTCATGCAATCCCCATTGAGATCGCCACTGCTCCACCCTCGTTGAGGCCACCCGTTCCATCGCAGTCTCAGCACCAAGCGGAGCATCACCTGCAGCTTGAACTGCGTAGGCACCTGGGTGATATGCCATGGCAACCCCCGACACCACCGCTGCCAATGTTTGGAGCGTTCGCGCTGGGCCTGAAACTGCAGAGTTCACCTCAGTATCACCAGGTACGAAACATGCATCACTAGGCCGCAGCTGCTGCAGATGGGTCTCTATGCAAGTTGGGGTGACAGCCTGGACACTGGGAGGGTGGACAGGTACTGCACACTGAAGAGAAACAGTGCTCACAAAGTTCTGGGGTCGGAATGCCACAGGCCCGACATGGCGGCAAGGGTTCCTCCCCAGCCTCCATGGCACCGAGCCACCCCCAGAGCGACCGCACTGCTCTGGCCCGTGGTGCCCTCCACGCAACCAGGTCAGCTGGGATAGGCACCATGGATGGGTCCCTCCATCCTCGGCGCGGGGACTGCCACTTCCTCCAGACATCCCACAGCTCGGCAAGGTCGACCATACTCTCGGCATTGTGCTCGATGAAGGCCACCAAGCCGAAGATGTTGTCCGGCGCAAAGTCCCTAGCTGTCCAATGGGTCCGCAGCGGCTCAATGAGCAGCAAGTCCAGCTTCGCCTCGCCCAGGCGATCATAGTAGGACTGCCACGCCAGCCGCGGGTCACTCCCGGGCAGAGCCAAGACAGCTGAGCTGTTCCACGTACCAATCCATGGGAACTTGAATCCTCCCAAAAACTCGGTACACCTCCTACAGTTTTCCTCCATGCAGGGTGACCGTCTGAAAGGGGGAAGTCCCTCCACCCCCAAACCAATGGGATGAGGGGGGAAATGGTCGATCTGACACACTGAGGACCATAACCTGGTGGCTTGAGACACCAGGCCCCGCTGGAGCAGGCCTTCCACGTGGGTCTTGAACTCGTAGTAGGCCGCCGCGTGAAGGATCTCAGCGTCGGTGTGGGCAGCCTCATTCCAACCAGGCCGAACGACAACGGTGGCCCTGGGCATCAGGGGGGTATCTCCCACCTCCGTAACCTCTGTACGCTAGGGTAACTCCCTAGTAGAGGAACGAATAACCACTTACCCTAGGGTGACTCCCTAGTAGTGGTGTGGGTACCCCAACAAAAGAAGAATGATGAAGCCAGTTTGGCTCAGACTTGAGCCAAAATGGATTCATCAACTTACACACTCACCCTAATGATAATGCACACCCAGTGCCTGCCAAACACGATGCATACATATATCAGCCTCATCAAGAAATATCAATAAAATGTCAAACCAGGAACAAATAAAACGAATGGCAATGAACATCTACGCCTGGGCTACCCAGCCTGAGGTTGCGTCAGTGCCCCGCCAACCCATCATCCATCGAGCAGCGGTTTTTGCCAACACCCATGTCTCAGATGGTCCTTTTGAGAGCCTGGCCGGGAGTCATCGTGGCAAGTTCCCTCCAACCATGATGTATGATCGATACTTTTGGTTTGCCCATGCGGCACAACCGTCAAGATCTGAAGGTTGCGAAGGGTGGGAGAAAATCCCGAAGACAAACTAATTCAGATTTGTGTTCACATGGGTCAACGATCAAATGTTTGGGGTTTGCCACTCTGTCCTCACCGACGAACCATTTGGCAAAAATCAACGCGCATGATGCAAGGGACCGAAAGTGGGGGGTTGACGGCCAACATCGTGATAAACTTGCAGCACGCTCACATGCACGCACGGGCCCAAACAAGCTCCTGACCTTGATTGACATGTTCGTAAATCAGTTGCTAATATACGTTGAACTCACTATGACTTGCACGCAACACGTGGATGAAAAAAGGCGCCGACTGTTGCGCATTCAGACAGCCAGACAACGACTTTTAGCTCCATGCCCCAGCCAATCCCAGCCTCACGCGCCGCCGATTTGCACCTGTCGAGCCAGACATCAAGAACCAAAATTGGGAACTGATTACCGCATCCGCGCCCCTGCCCGGCCTAGCTTGACCACTCGTGCCATGCTCCTTCTCGTCGCAGGTCATCCTCCAAAATGAACAACGTTGAACCGGCTATCTGCCAAAACAGCAAACAAACAAAAATCTTGGGCGCACCGCTCGGCTTCGGAATCCGCGGCTGACTTGGGTCATTGGCTGCGAAGACTGCGCAGCCGTCGCATGGACTCGGCAGAAGAGCGGTTTGCCGCCGATCGTCCACCAAATCCAGCTAGGCACGGCTTGATGTTTTGGCATGTGTTTTCCTAAAGGCCTGTTTCCGTGTCCGATTTGCCCAATCTTCAAAAATGATTATGTAGCACCTGAAATTCAGAAGTTTGCTCAGAATCATTGAAAACTCCACAAGTGTGAGCTGCCCCGCAATGTGGTCTGAGCACCAAACGCATCGGCGAAGGGAATCCCCGCGCCAGACCATCTCGTAAGAAATTCAGCAACTCCAAGCGCAGCTCGCCTGCGTCGACCGCTCTGTCAAGAGCAAACTGCTCCAGCCTGCAGGGGCGCCGCAAAGATTGAACACATAGCTTTGTGAGACCCGCCCCCTTTTCCAGCTCACTGATCGGAAACACATTGCAGCTGAGAAGCCTGTCATCTTCACCTGCCTCCATCAACAGCCCCTGGGATACGAATTCCAGCAGAGGCCTGCTGTAGTGGCTGTACCGGGCTCTTTCAGCCATACGCTCTGCCAAGAGGACACTTTGCGCTGCATCGTGGGCTCTGTCCGATTCCCTCAACAACTTCTGAAAGTGCCCAACGAGGAACTCCAGGTGCTCGATGCGGCGGGTCGCCGGGACAAGCCACATCATCCAAGCGCCCAAGAAGAAGACAACGGCGGCAAAGATGAAGACAACGGCGGCCGAGATGATGAACCTCAAGGAAAGCGGAACTTCAAGATTAGAGGAAAGAACTTGCACACAGATTGGACTGGCAAGAAAACCCACACGAACGGGCAGCGCAACCACAGGTCGCGCAAGTGGGTCTCGCTAGTCGTCTTGACACATAGCACCCAAACTCTGCCACAATTAAATGTAAGAACGAAACTTTGTTGGGAGGCTTCTCAAAAAATGAACAGTGAACTTGCTGTGATGACGCTGCGATATGCCCTCGTTGGCTGCTCAACTCTATGACTGCTCTACTCTTTGACAGGTTTACTCTTTGGCTGCTCTACTCTTGCACAGCTCTACTCTTTGACTGCTCTACTCTTTGACTGCCCTACTCTTTGCCTGCTCTACTCTTTGAACTGGGAGCTGCTCTCAGCTCGCAAGCTTCGAAAGCCCGGCGTTCCAGCAAGACTCAGTCTCACAGTGTTTGCCTCGGGTCAACCGATCCAACCGACACCTGTCGCCGAGGGCAGGGTGTCTGCAGAGAAGCCAATTCATGCTCCACCTGATCAGGTCGATGAACCTGATGCCAAGAGAGCCCGAATCCAAGAAGACTCAGATCCTGGATATAATCCAAAGGAGATTGTCGATTTGGCCAGCCAGAAACATGAACCCAAGTTTCTCAGTCTACCGGCAGAACAACAATCATGGTTATTGAAGTTGCATCGGAACCTAGGACATCCGAGCCCCAGCAAGTTGCGTGTCTTTTGTAAACAATTTCAATGTCCGGATGAACTTTTGAAGGCCATCGATGATCTCAAGTGTTCCACGTGCCTGGAAAGTACACAGCCTCTACTCTTTGACAGCTCTACTCTTCGACAGCTTTACTCTTTGAAAGCTCTACTCGTTGACAGCTCTACTCTTTGACAGGTCAATTCCTGAACTGCTGTACTCTTTGAAAGCTCTTCTCTTTGACTGCTCTACTCGATGACTGCTCTGCCCTGTGACAGCTCTACTCTTTGACTGCTCTACTCTTCGACAGCTCTACTCTGTGACAGCCCTACTCCTTGACAGCTCTGCTCTTTGACAGCTCTACTCTTCGACTGCTCTACTTTCTGACAACTCTATTCGTTGACTGCTCTACTCGTTGACTGCTTTTTACGCTTTGACAACTCTACTTGTTGACAGCTCTACTCTTTGACTACTCTACTCTTTGACTGCTCTACTCTTTGACTGCTCTACTGGTTGACTGCTCTACTCTTTGGCTGCTCTGCTCTTCGACAGCTTTACTTGTTCACAGCTCTACTCTTTGACAGCTCTACTCTTTGGCTGCTCTATACCCTTTGACAGCTCTACTCTTTGACAGCTTTACTCTTCGACAGCTCTACTTGTTGACAGCTCTACTCTTTGACTGCCCTACTCGTTGCCTGCTTTTCTCTTTGACCGCTTTATTCTTTGACAGCTCTACTCTTTGACAGCTCTACTCTTTGACTGCTCTACTCGATGACTGCTCTGCCCTGTGACAGCTCTACTCTTTGACAACAATACTCTTTGACAGCTCTACTCGTTGCCTGCTTTTCTCTTTGACCGCTTTACTCTTTGACAGCTCTACTCTTTGACAGCTCTACTCTTTGACTGCTCTACTCGATGACTGCTCTGCCCTGTGACAGCTCTACTCTTTGACAACAATACTCTTTGACGGCTCTACTCTTTGACAGCTCTCCTGTTTGGCAGCTCTACTCTTTAACAGCTCTACTCTATGAGTGCTCTACTCTTTGACAGCTCCACTCTTCGACAGCTCTACTCTTTGACAGCTCTACTCTTTGACTGCTCTACTCTTTGGCTGCTCTACTCTTTGACTGCTCTACTCTTTGACAGCTCTACTCTTTGACAGCGTTACTCTTTGACAGCTCTACTCTTTGACTACTTTACTTTTTGACTGCTCAATTCCTTCACAGCTCTCCTCTTTGGCAGCTCTTCTCGTTGACTACTCCACTCTTTGACTGCTCTACTCGTTGACAACTTTACTCTTTGACTGCTCTATTCTTCGACAGCTTTACTCTTTGACAGCTCTACTGCTCGCTTGCTCTACTCTTTGACTTCTCTACTGTTTGAAAAAGAAACACGGGGCTTGAGAGTTGACACTATTTTTTCTTACCGGAACCGCTCGAGGTCACTTACTCTAAAACTCCTAAGAGGGAACAATGTTACCAAATAACACTGGGTATCGGCTGTGTCCCAAACAAGAACTGTTGTGGATCACAAACCAGCGCTGATTGGTCATAAACACAAATCAAAACACCCAACATACCTAAACAGGACGGAAGTAAACCAAGCCTGCAGGTGTATGGGGGTGTGAGAAATCCCTCAACAAAGACCCACATCCCCTTCACCCCGCAGTGGAGATCCAAGGTGGGTGGGCGGGGAAACAAGAAGTGAGGAACTTGAAGCAAAAATGCACAAGTTCCAACCTTAAGACCCTAGTGTTTCAAGGTACAATGATAGACCCTTCCCAACCAACCATTCTAAACATTGTACACCAATCTACTCGTTGACAGGTCTACTCTTCGACAACTTTACTCTGCGATAGCCCTACTCTTTGACAGCTCTACTCTTTGACTGCTCTACTCTTTGACAGCTCTACTCTTCGACAGCTCTACTCTTTGACAGCTCTATTCTTTGACTGCTCTACTCATTGACTACTTTATACCCTTTCACAGGTCTACTCTTTGACAGCTCAATTCTTTGACTGCTGTACTCTTTGACTGCTCTACTCGTTGACTGCTCTACTCTTTGACTGCTCTACTCTTTGGATGCTCTGCTCTTCGGCAGCTTTACTCGTTGACTGGTCTACTCTTTGGCCGCTCTACTCTTTGACAGCTCTACTCTTTGACTGCTCCACTCTTGGCTCTTCTCTTTGACAGCTCTACTCGTTGACTGCTCTACTCTTTGGCTGCTCTGCTCTTCGGCAGCTTTACTCTTTGACAGCTCTACTCTTTGACAGCTCTACTCTTGGACTGCTCTACTCTTTGACGGCTCTACTCTTCGACTGCTCTACTCTTTGGCAGCTTTACTCTTTGACAGCTCTACTCTTTGACAGATCTCCTCTTGGACTGCTCTATTCTTTGGCTACTCCACTCTTTCACTGCTCTACTCTTTGACAGCTCTACTCTTTGACAGGTCTACTCTTTGACAGCTTTACTCTGTGATAGCTCTACTCTTTGACTGCTCTACTCTTCGACAGCTCTACTCTGTGACAGCCCTACTCCTTGACAGCTCTGCTCTTTGACAGCTCTACTCTTCGACTGCTCTACTCTTCGACTGCTCTACTTTCTGACAACTCTATTCGTTGACTGCTCTACTCGTTGACTGCTTTTTACGCTTTGACAACTCTACTTGTTGACAGCTCTACTCTTTGACTACTCTACTCTTTGACTGCTCTACTCTTTGACTGCTCTACTGGTTGACTGCTCTACTCTTTGGCTGCTCTGCTCTTCGACAGCTTTACTTGTTCACAGCTCTACTCTTTGACAGCTCTACTCTTTGGCTGCTCTATACCCTTTGACAGCTCTACTCTTTGACAGCTTTACTCTTCGACAGCTCTACTTGTTGACAGCTCTACTCTTTGACTGCCCTACTCGTTGCCTGCTTTTCTCTTTGACCGCTTTACTCTTTGACAGCTCTACTCTTTGACAGCTCTACTCTTTGACTGCTCTACTCGATGACTGCTCTGCCCTGTGACAGCTCTACTCTTTGACAACAATACTCTTTGACAGCTCTACTCGTTGCCTGCTTTTCTCTTTGACCGCTTTACTCTTTGACAGCTCTACTCTTTGACAGCTCTACTCTTTGACTGCTCTACTCGATGACTGCTCTGCCCTGTGACAGCTCTACTCTTTGACAACAATACTCTTTGACAGCTCTACTCTTTGACAGCTCTCCTGTTTGGCAGCTCTACTCTTTAACAGCTCTACTCTATGAGTGCTCTACTCTTTGACAGCTCCACTCTTCGACAGCTCTACTCTTTGACAGCTCTACTCTTTGACTGCTCTACTCTTTGGCTGCTCTACTCTTTGACTGCTCTACTCTTTGACAGCTCTACTCTTTGACAGCGTTACTCTTTGACAGCTCTACTCTTTGACTACTTTACTTTTTGACTGCTCAATTCCTTCACAGCTCTCCTCTTTGGCAGCTCTTCTCGTTGACTACTCCACTCTTTGACTGCTCTACTCGTTGACAACTTTACTCTTTGACTGCTCTATTCTTCGACAGCTTTACTCTTTGACAGCTCTACTGCTCGCTTGCTCTACTCTTTGACTTCTCTACTGTTTGAAAAAGAAACACGGGGCTTGAGAGTTGACACTATTTTTTCTTACCGGAACCGCTCGAGGTCACTTACTCTAAAACTCCTAAGAGGGAACAATGTTACCAAATAACACTGGGTATCGGCTGTGTCCCAAACAAGAACTGTTGTGGATCACAAACCAGCGCTGATTGGTCATAAACACAAATCAAAACACCCAACATACCTAAACAGGACGGAAGTAAACCAAGCCTGCAGGTGTATGGGGGTGTGAGAAATCCCTCAACAAAGACCCACATCCCCTTCACCCCGCAGTGGAGATCCAAGGTGGGTGGGCGGGAAACAAGAAGTGAGGAACTTGAAGCAAAAATGCACAAGTTCCAACCTTAAGACCCTAGTGTTTCAAGGTACAATGATAGACCCTGCCCAACCAACCATTCTAAACATTGTACACCAATCTACTCGTTGACAGGTCTACTCTTCGACAACTTTACTCTGCGATAGCCCTACTCTTTGACAGCTCTACTCTTTGACTGCTCTACTCTTTGACAGCTCTACTCTTCGACAGCTCTACTCTTTGACAGCTCAATTCTTTGACTGCTGTACTCTTTGACTGCTCTACTCGTTGACTGCTCTACTCTTTGACTGCTCTACTCTTTGGCTGCTCTGCTCTTCGGCAGCTTTACTCGTTGACTGGTCTACTCTTTGGCCGCTCTACTCTTTGACAGCTCTACTCTTTGACTGCTCCACTCTTGGCTCTTCTCTTTGACAGCTCTACTCGTTGACTGCTCTACTCTTTGGCTGCTCTGCTCTTCGGCAGCTTTACTCTTTGACAGCTCTACTCTTTGACAGCTCTACTCTTGGACTGCTCTACTCTTTGACGGCTCTACTCTTCGACTGCTCTACTCTTTGGCAGCTTTACTCTTTGACAGCTCTACTCTTTGACAGATCTCCTTTTGGACTGCTCTATTCTTTGGCTACTCCACTCTTTCACTGCTCTACTCTTTGACAGCTCTACTCTTTGACAGGTCTACTCTTTGACAGCTTTACTCTGTGATAGCCCTACTCTTTGACAGCTCTACTCTTTGACTGCTCTACTCTTTGAAAAACCTACTCCTTGACAGGTCTACTCTTTGACTGCTCTACTCTTTGACAGCTTTACTCTTTGATTGCTCTACTCTTTGACAGCTTTACTCGGCGACTGCTCAGCTCTACTCTTTGACTGCTCTGCTCGTTGACTGCTCTACTCTTTGACTACTCCCCTCTTTGACTGCTCTACTCGTTGACAGCTTTGCTCTTGGACAGCTCTACTCTTTGACAGCTTTACTTTTTGACAAATCTACTGTTTGACCGCTCTACTCTTTGACTGCCCTACTCGTTGACTACTCTATTCTTTGACTGCTCAATTCTTTGACTGCTGTACTCTGTGACAACTCTACTCTTTGACAGCTCTACTCCTTGCAGCTCTACTCTTTGACTGCTCTACTCTTCGACTGCTCTACTCTTTGACTGCTCAATTCTCTGATTGCTCTTCTCTTTGACTGCTCTACTCTTTGGCTGCTCTACTCGTTTACTGCTCTACTCTTTGGCTGCTCTGCTCTTTGACAGCTCTGCTCTTTGACTGCCCTACTCTTTGACAGGTCTACTCTTTGACAGCTTTACTCTGTGGTAGCCCTACTCTTTGACTGCTCTACTTGTTGACTACTCTACTCTTTGACAGCTCTACTCTTTGACTGCTCTACTCTTTGACAGCTCTACTCTTCGACAGTTCTACTCTTTGACAGCTCTACTCGTTCACTGCTTGATACCCTTTGACAGGTCTACCCTTTGATAACTCTACTCTTTGACAGCTCTACTCTTTGACTGCTCTACTCGTTGACTGCTCTACTTGTTGACTGCTCTACTCTTTGACTGCTCTACTCGTTGACTGCTCTACTCTTTGACAGCGCTACTCGTTGACTGGTCTACTTGATGGCTGCTGTACTCTTTGACAGCTCAATTCTTTGACTGCCCCACTCTTTGGCAGCTCTACTCTTTGACAGCTCTACTCTTGGACAGCTCTACTCTTTGACAGCTCTACTCTTTGACAGCGCTACTCGTTGACTGCTCTACTCTTTGACAGTTCACTCTTTGACTGCTCTACTCTTTGACAGCTTTACTTTTTGACATGTCTATTTTTCACTGCTCTACTCTTTGAAAGCTTTACTCTTTGACAGCTCTCCTCTTGGACAGCTCTGCTCTTTGACTCCTCTACTCTTTGGCTGCTCTGCTCTTCGACAGCTCTACTCTGTGACCGCTCTACTCTTTGACTGCTCTACTCCTTGACAGCTTTACTCTATGACATGTCTACTCTTGGACAGCTCTACTCTTTGACTGCTTTAATCTTTGACATGTCTATTTTTCACTGCTCTACTCTTTGACAGCTTTCCTCTTGGACAGCTCTACTCTTTGACTCCTCTACTCTTTGGCTGCTCTATTCTTTGACAGCTCTACTCGTTGACAGCTGTACTCTTTGACAGCTCCACTCGTTGACTGCTCTACTCTTTGACGGCTCTACTCTTTGACTGCTCTACTCGTTGACAGCTCTACTCTTTGACTGCTCTGCTCGTTGACATGTCTTCTCTGACTGCTCTACTCTTTCACAGCTCTACTCTTTGACAGCTCTACTCTTTGACAGCTCTACTCTTTGACAGCTCTACTCTTTGACTGCTCTACTCCTTGACTGCTCTACTCTTCGACTGCTCTACTCCTTGACAGCTCTACTCTTTGACAGCTCTACTCTTTGACAGATCTCCTCTTGGACTGCTCTATTCTTTGGCTACTTCACTCTTTCACTGCTCTACTCTTTGACAGCTCTACTCTTTGACAGGTCTACTCTTTGACAGCTTTACTCTGTGATAGCCCTACTCTTTGACTGCTCTACTTGTTGACAGCTCTACTCTTTGACTGCTCTGCTCGTTGACTGCTCTACTCTTTGACTGCTCTACTCTTTGGCAGCTTTACTCTTTGACAGCTCTACTCTTTGACAGCTCTACTCTTTGACGGCTCTACTCGTTGACTGCTCTACTCTTCGACTGCTCTACTCCTTGACAGCTCTACTCTATGACATGCCTACTCTTTGACAGCTCTACTCTTAGACTGCTTTACTCTTTGACAGCTCTACTCTTTGACTGCTCTACTCTTTGGCTGCTCTACTCTTTGACAGCTCCACTCTTTGACTGCTCTACTCTTTGACTGCTCTACTCTTTGACAGCTCTACCCGTTGATTGCTCTACTCTTTGGCAGCTCTACTCTTTGACAGCTTTACTCTTTGACAGCTCTACTCTTTGACTGCTTTACTCTTTGACAGCTCTACTCTTTGACTGCTCTACTCTTTGACTGCTCTACTCTTTGACAGCTCTACTCTTTGACTGCTCTACTCTCTGACAGCTCTACTCTTTGACAGCTCTACCCGTTGAATGCTCTACTCTTTGCCAGCTCTGCTCTTTGATAGCTTTACTCTTTGACAGCTCTACTCTTCGGCAGCTCTACTCTTTGACAGCTTTACTCTTTGACAGCTCTACTCTTTGACTGCTTTACTCTTCGGCAGTTCTACTCTTTGAAGACTCTACTCGTTGACTGCTCTACTCTTTGACAGCTCTACTCTTTGACATCTCTACTTGTTGACTGCTCTACTCTTTGACTGCTCTACTCGTTGACTGCTCTACTCTTTGGCTGCTCTACTCTTTGAATTTTTTACTCTTTCACAGCTCTACTCTTTGACTGGTCTACTCGATGGCTGCTCTACTCTTTGACAGCTCAATTCTTTGACTGCTGTACTCTTTGACAGCTCTACTCTTTGACAGTTCTACCCTTTGACTGCTTTACTCTTTGACAGCTCAACTCTTTGACAGCTCTACTCTTTGACAGGTCTACTCTTTGACTGCTCGACTCTTTGGCAGCTCTACTCTTTGACTGCTCTACTCTTTGACAGCTCTACTCTTTGGCAGCTCTACTCTTTGACTGTTCTACTCGTTGACTGCTCTACTCTTTGACGGCTCTACTATGCTCTACTCTTTGACGGCTCTACTCGTTGACCGCTCTACTTGTTGGCCGCTCTTCTCTTTGACTGCTCTACTCTTTGACTGCTCTACTCTTTGACAGCTCTACTCTTTGACAGCTCTACTCTTTGACAGCTCTACTCTTTGACAGCTCTACTCTTTGACCGCTACTCTTTGACAGTTCTACTCTGTGACTGCTCTACTCTTTGACAGCTCTGCCCTTTGACAGCGCTACTCTTTGACAGCTCTACTCTTTGACAGCTCTACTCTTTGATAGTTCTACTCTTTGACAGCTCTACTCTTCGACAGCGCTACTCTTTGACTGCTCTACTCTTTGACTGCTCTACTCGTTGGCTGCTTTACTCTTTGAAGACTCTGCTCTTTGACTGCTCTTCTGGATGACAGCTCTACTCTTTGACAGCTCTGCTCTTTGACAGCTCTACTCTTTGACAGCTCTACTCTTTGGCTGCTCTATACCCTTTGACAGCTCTACTCTTTGACAGCTTTACTCTTCGACAGCTCTACTTGTTGACAGCTCTACTCTTTGACTGCCCTACTCGTTGCCTGCTTTTCTCTTTGACCGCTTTACTCTTTGACAGCTCTACTCTTGGACAGCTTTACTCTTTGACAGCTCTACTCTTTGACAGCTCTACTGGTTGACTGCTCTACTCTTTGACTGCTCTACTCTGTGACAGCTTTACACTTTGACCACTTTACTCTTTGACAGCTCTACTCTTTGACGGCTCTGCTCTTTGACAGCTCTACTCTTTGACTGCTCTACTCTTCGACAGCTCTACTCTTTAACAGCTCTACTCTATGAGTGCTCTACTCTTTGACAGCTCCACTCTTCGACAGCTCTACTCTTTGACAGCTCTACTCTTTGACTGCTCTACTCTTTGGCTGCTCTACTCTGTGACAGCTCTACTCTTTCACTGCTCTACTCTTTGACTGCTCTATTCGTTGACTGCTCTACTCTTTGACGGCTCTACTCGTTGACTGCTCTACTCTTTGACTGCTCTACTCTTTGACGGCTCTACTTTTTGACAGTTCTACTCTTTGACTGCTCTACTCTTTGACTGCTCTACTTTTTGACTGCTCTACTCTTTGACTGCTCTACTCTTTGACGGCTCTACTCGTTGACTGCTCTACTCTTTGCCAGCTCTACTCTTTGACGGCTCTACTTTTTGACAGTTCTACTCTTTGACTGCTCTACTCTTTGACGGCTCTACTTTTTGACAGTTCTACTCTTTGACTGCTCTACTCTTTGACGGCTCTACTTTTTGACTGCTCTACTCGTTGGCTGCTTTACTCTTTGAAGACTCTGCTCTTTGACTGCTCTTCTGGATGACAGCTCTACTCTTTGACAGCTCTGCTCTTTGACAGCTCTACTCTTCGACTGCTCTACTCGTTGACTGCTCTACTCTTTGGCTGCTCTACTCTTTGACTGCTCTACTCTTTGACAGCTTTAGTCTTTGACAGCTCTACTCTTTGACAGCTTTCCTCTTGGACAGCTTTACTCTTTGACAGCTCTACTCTTTGACAGCTCTACTGGTTGACTGCTCTACTCTTTGACTGCTCTACTCTGTGACAGCTTTACGCTTTGACCACTTTACTCTTTGACAGCTCTACTCTTTGACTGCTCTGCTCTTTGACAGCTCTACTCTTTGACTGCTCTACTCTTCGACAGCTCTACTCTTTAACAGCTCTACTCTATGAGTGCTCTACTCTTTGACAGCTCCACTCTTCGACAGCTCTACTCTTTGACAGCTCTACTCTTTGACTGCTCTACTCTTTGGCTGCTCTACTCTGTGACAGCTCTACTCTTTCACTGCTCTACTCTTTGACTGCTCTATTCGTTGACTGCTCTACTCTTTGACGGCTCTACTCGTTGACTGCTCTACTCTTTGACTGCTCTACTCTTTGACGGCTCTACTTTTTGACAGTTCTACTCTTTGACTGCTCTACTCTTTGACGGCTCTACTTTTTGACTGCTCTACTCTTTGACTGCTCTACTCTTTGACGGCTCTACTCGTTGACTGCTCTACTCTTTGCCAGCTCTACTCTTTGACGGCTCTACTTTTTGACAGTTCTACTCTTTGACTGCTCTACTCTTTGACGGCTCTACTTTTTGACTGCTCTACTCTTTGAAAGCTCTACTCGTTGACGGCTCTACTCTTCGATTACTCCACTCTTTGACTACTCTACTCTTTGACTATTGAATGTCCGCAACACGGAAGTTCACACTACTAAACTTCCTTTGATCAGATAACACAAAATTCGCAGCTCTCCATTGCGTTCTGATTCGGTTGTTCCGCCGGAAGGTTGAAAGTTACAAGGGTGTCAAATTCTGCACAGCTGGAGTTTCCAAAGCCAAATTACAACCACATCAGTCTGCAGCATCTGCAGGCAAGTCAATGTGAACACCCAAAACTCCAAGAGTGTCAAGCCAACCAACCGTTGGGGCATTTGAGTAAATGTTATCGCCACTTCGAAACCATGTGGACAACTAACGCCAGCATTAATATAGACAGTCTTCACAGACATAATACGACATGAGCATTGGTTCAAAGGACTGCAAGAGGGAAATCTGTATATCTCAAGGACTTTTCTGAATTGAGCTGAGCCACAGGGAGGATGATTTGGACGGCTCATAGGCATCTGCCTTCTCCGCCTCTGCTTCGCAAGCTCGAAATGATTTTTTCAGAAGTTTCCAATGTTAATCATTCTTAATTAATCGATTTCGAAGTTGTCCATCTCTTTCAAGACGGTTCCAAGACTTGTCACATGGTGTTGGTGCCTCTTTCTGCATCCTGGCCCAATCCAGAGTTCAAGCATGGTCACAAGACTTTGGCAAAGCATGCGTCACATGAAACAGAATCAAACAAAACGAAATTGATTCATACTGCTGTCCTCCTCAAATCACCGAAAGAGGGGGAACCAGGATGGACCATGCCGTGGCAATCTGGTACTTGCTGTAGAGTTCACACCTTGACAATATCATTCTGAACCCACATGATGTTAACTGCCATGTGTGATGTATGTCAGATTTTGTCAGTATGTCTTTCTGCCAGAGGCTCTCTCCATGTCTCTCCTGTGTAGCCTACTGGAGACATTGCCTCTGAGATCGTGACTTGGACCGTCAGGCCGGGAGTTTGTTTCCTGCGGATTCCGACTCGCAAGCTGCAAGATGCTGCAAACTTTCGAGTCTTGGAGATTCGGGTTGAGCTTTAGGGTTTGCCTCCGACTTGAGGTAGTTGAAAGTTGAAATCCTCCGCCAGGATTCTTTCAAATATGTGACGCTTAGCTATCATGCTGTATGATCTGCATCTGCCCATGAAGCCAAGCAAAAAATGAACGTGTAGAACCGAATCTTCAACTATTGCAAACCACAGTGTGGTACTGCAGTAGCAAAAATGTATACAATCCACTACTTCAAGTCGTACAAGTGGAGGGCATGGCGCGCCATCGGCAAGGGGGAATCATGGGGGAATCATCATTTTCCAATAGTTTGGAGGATCCCCTGACAGGCAATAGTCCATATAAATCCATAAATGCAACATAAATGCATATGGACCTTCCATTATACAAAAATCATACAATTGCAGACCAATACATGGATCAGTGGATAGATGCGGGAGAGAAAAACAAATCTACAAATATGCACGCACACACACAAACACACATTTCCATACACTTACACGCATAGATACACACACAATCACTGACATGGATACATTCACGCATTCAAAACATCAACCATACAAACACGGCTAGATTAGTCAACAATACGTATACAAAAAGACCTCTGTTCTTTAGTAGAGTGAGAGGTGTTTGGTCAAATATATCCAAGACCCAAGATTCAAAATGTCATGCCCACTGGCCGGCAAGCCATACACAAATGAGTGGAAATGATTGCGGGTAGATCCGGGTAGATGCCATCAGCCATCAAGCATATCCGAATATGTCCAGCCATTCGAGGATCCGAACAAACCACTGTATGGGTGGGTATAGAACCAAATAGAGACACATACAATCAGCTAAACAAAAACACAGAATCTAGAACAGCTTCACGCATGTGTCAAAAGGTGAGCCATCAATCTCTTAAGCCACAAGAACTGCAGGCGTTTAATAGGTAGCTGGCTCTATCAGGGACCAGTGATGAATTTGACTCACAATGATTCCGCCAACTGGTGATGCAAAACAAACCCTTAGCCCAGGCACCAACCCCAAAGAACCAGTCTTGAACTGACCACAGTCAGCATCAGCAAGCCGCCTCCGTATCAGTTACCTTGGCATCTCCCTTCTTCAGGAGTTTGCGTAGTTCCTGGCAAGGGTTGGATGGTGAGCAGGAGAATCCAACGACTCAGGAGCAGCCATGAATGGAAATCCAAACTGACTCCTGTGTCTGCAACCTTTTGTCAAACAGATCTAGCTACCACTAGGTCTGTGATCCAGAAACCGGGAATACCATGGACCTGCAGGGAATTGGACAAGATCTGGCAGGACCATGATACTTGCCAAGACGGGGTCTGTAGCTCACATGCATCGCATGCGAACATGGTCAATTCTTGAGTACAAGGAGCATACGGTGTAGTTTCCACAAGCTTTGTGTCCAGTATTTTTAGTTTCCAGGTCCTTGGTAGCTTACCGATCTAGCATACTTCAACAGCAACTCCCTACCTCAACTTGATTTCTTTTCGCAAGAGCTACGGACTGCAACACCATAACATCAGGTTTTGCGACCTGAAAGTTCAGGGTGCCATTCTTATTGAAGCCGTACTTGATGAACAACTGCTTCTCCTGCGGACAACGGTGAAGGGTGCTAGGGTTCTTTACCCCCGAGGTCGGTGTAGCACATACATACATCTTTTTTCGGGGAAGAGGCAGTGGTTCCATTGTTGGGGGAAGGAAATTTGTTTGCGAAACTGGAATTAATGTTGACTGTTGACCTGGCAGATTCCAGCATTGGTCCTTCCCAGGTTCGGAGATTGGGCATTTTGAGCATGAAACTAATTGCATTTCTGGGCTGCGTGGGCAGAAATTTGTTTGCTGGCCGCACTGACATGACATACACAGAAGTGCGCTGTATCTTTGCTGTGTGTCTATATACTTAACTGATCAATGAGTACTTGGCCCAAGTCTAAACTCCACAAGCCATTGGTATGACTGATGATTGGCCTCGTGACCGCTCACGCTTTCAAGAATATAGCATGTCACTGAGTCGCAAACCAACCACAAAACAACAGAAGAAACCTACTTCATTGGTGACTAACGAAGTAAGAGAATCACACTTACAGTAGAATCGTCCACGGAACTGGCAGGAACCGCTTGGCAATAGATAATTGCTTCTCACTCAGAGCCATTCAATTTACCTGCATGGGCCACAACATTTCACTCATATTAAATCTGCACAATGCCAGCTACAGGATCCAAGCGTTTCTGGCTTTCGATAAACATGACACCGAGGGTTAAGAGCGGTTGTGCGACGCACTGCTGTCATATTTTGTTTCGATTGCGACGTGGCAACGTAAGAGAATGCAAAAAAATGCAATCCATTGAAATATACTATGGACCTCTCCCCGTCTCAAATATCAACTGTAGTTTCCCCAGGCACTTTATAACAACAAACAAAACTTATTCATGATTCATCCACCTATTAAATCATTGCAAGCCGCAGCCACCCCCTCACCCAGTCTGGAGCCTTCTTGCGTGGCACCACAGGCTCCTTTTTCACCACCACAGTCTGGCTGGGTACTTGAGGTGCCAGCGGTGCCTGCAAACTGGTTGATTAACCTCAAACACTTGAGAGGTTGATTGATTGATGCGTCTCAAAAATGCTGATGTTTGATTTGTTTCAAATATTTCGAAGTGGTTTAAAGATTTTTTAGGGGGATGATTTCTCTCAAAAATGTTCATGTTTTCAAGTTTTCAAACGGCGCCGGAAAAAGCGACCTCAGCGTTTCCTGGAACTGTGGCTTTTGAGAATGGCTTTGAAGGATTCGAATGGCTTCGGAACGCACTAATATCAAAGACTGTATACTTGCACATGCCGGTAACCATGTCCACAGCAAATGGATATACATTAGAAGGTAAACTAATCTGGACGTCAAAAACCAATGGTATATCCAGTCTACAGAGGTAAAACTGCAATTGGAACTGGAAAAAAACATCCGAACAAAAACGAAAAAAATATCCTAGAAAAGTAAAGGAGCCCCCAGTTTGGCCACCCACCCAGCCAGCCAGCCAACCAGCCAACCAGCCCACAGGGCCCTGCATGTACTTCTGATAGTCGCCAAATTGGCCCTACATGATTAACATCAATTCAATTGGAACACCTTGTCTTGCATGATGTTTTTTGGTACTCCTGTGTGTGTGTGTCTGTTCCACTTTGAATCATGTTGAACCCAGGTCAACGGGATCTTGGCGCCTCAAATTGCGCCGCAGCAGCTGACTGCAGAACTTGTTGCATCGGCAAATCTTCCTGGCACGTCAATGTATATCTTCTTCAGGCTGCGCAACACCACCGGATATGACCCGGCTGGTTGCAAACATCGGCATATTAGTTTGCGGTGCGCCTGCTACTTGCAGCTGCACCTTATGACGCCGTGCCTCCACATCCAAGCGCAAAGGACTCACCATGTCTCGCGCGATTTTCACTGCAGCATCCAGATCGTTGTGGGCTGCCTCGTCACGACCCCAGCGACCCCTGTGAGGGTTCAATGAGATTCACTCCATGAGATTCGCTCCAATGAGATATGTTGATTGGCCGCTTTAAGCTTCATTATGATATTTGACCATGCTTAAATACAACAAACATGCGAGGATGGGTCAATAACAACCATTCAAGAAATGGGTGAACATCCCAACAAAACTAGATTATTTGTGGGATGTAATGTTCACCAAGACTGGACTCAGAAGTGCGCAACCATGGGCACAGGGTAGATGCATAATGAGTCCTGTGTGACCCATGTTCTAGCAAACAGGTTCATCTTTACACAGTCTTTTGCTGGGTACCCGGAATTTACTGCCTGGCTTTGAGAGTTCAAGAACGGAGACGGCAGGGGCCGCTGCTTCCAGGCCACATTATCAACCCTGAAATTGCCGTGAATACGCGCCGCGTTGGCAAGCGCAGCCAATGCGGTGACCAGCAAAAAAAGGGCAGCCATGGCGTGACAAATGCTGTCTGCAGTTGAGGCCCTTCTTGTGATGTCTGTATGTATGCATGTGCGAGTTTGTGTGTGTGTGTAAGTGATCCACATCCACGTGTCCAGTGTATCTATCTACCGATCTACCTATCGCTGCAATTCTGTATGTCCAGCACAGAGCAGAAGATAAGATGCAATACAACAAAGTCTTGGATGTGTTCATAGGATGTTTGTCTTTCTTTCGAATAGCATGGCGGCCATTTGGACATGCGCAGCATCAACTTCATGGACCCCGCATCAAAAGGACAACAGTGCTGGACTTGAACACAGCTTGCAAGAAAGGCCATTGAATATGAGCACGAACTCCACGCAAATATTAAAGGAATTACAACATGTCCCTGTAGGCAGCTAATGTCTGCCATCATGCACTCACTTCAACCTCCACAGAATGATTTGTTGGTTTGAGAAATGATGGTGCTGAATAAACTCTTGTGACCGTGGGGAGAACATGTTGTGGACAAGCCAATGCTTCTCCATGTCATTCCATGCTCCTGAGCTTGTTGAGAAGTTCATTGCATCTGAGGCCAACGTGGCATCCACGAAAGCTGTTTGACTTGCAGAGAACTTTAATGTTGGCGCAAGTCTCTCAAAAGCAAACAAAACAGCTTCAATGAACAATACTTTGAGAACTCGTTTTTCAAAAGCCTTCACGAGCTTGGCATCGATGAACACTCTACAGATTGCTGTATCATCTCTGTCAAGTTCCCAGACTTGAAGCGTAAATTCCTGCGACGAACGTCTTGAGCTCGGTACATGTGCAAGAGCTGCGGGTCAGAAACCTCTTCGTCTGTATTTCGAGCAATCTTGAGCATCTTGATGGGATGTCAAAATCAGGTATCGCCTCCGTCGATTCCAGCTTTCATCCTGCAACAGTCGCAGCTGCATCTCCGGTTCTTGCCATTGGAAAGGGGGTGTTTATTGACGGCTGACGCTTCCATGGTCATCAAAGGTGGTTGAAAATCAATAACATTTTCTGAAAATTCATGATGGTTAATGATACTTGTATAAGGTCGACTGTTCATGTTTGATGGCGGCAATGATTCTGAGGGAAAGGGATTGCTAGCACATCTCGTCTGTCAGGAACGCTTTCGCAAAGCAAACATATGAGCACCGGCCAAACATGGTGATGCTCCACCTTGACACACCTCTTTCTACTCCGCTGTGAATCGGGCATCTGTGACCACTTGTCAATCTGCGCTACACTGCTGTAACGTACCGGTCATTGATTTCCCAACAGGCTTCCCAATAGTTGGATATTTCAAAACCATCGATATTGAACCCTACCCAAATCCGGACCATCGCCAGACTGGTGGCTTGACATTGGGTCATTAAGCCCATGGATGAACAGCTGGCTGCTTCGAACCAGCAAAAAATGGCTAGTGTATTAAGCTGGCTAAGTACCGATCATTTCCTATCATGTTATGTTGGCTACTTAAGCGCCTAATGACATAGTGACTGGCATTGTTCCTGATTGCCCATTTCCACTAGCAGTTCCTAGCAGTAGTGGCTGCTTGGGTCAAGTCTGAATGATGATTTACGCTTCTTCGCTGGGCTGGTAAAACCATATCCACTGAATCAACTGCTGGGTTTTCGACCCTGCTCAGGTTGCAGAGAGTGCCATGATGTCGCGGCGCGAACAAACAAGCTCGCCCTGGATATCATTTCAAACGCATGGTTATACCAAAGTTATACCCGTGGACACCCCTTACGACGTCTATAATCTAGTCAGAACATTGCACATTTCCATCATCTTAGAAGGGATGATCATCCAATTCTTGAATACGTAGGCTCATGGCAACTGTTGTCACGATCTCTTGTCACTGCTAGTCACAATTCAATTTCCCTTCATGGATTACAATATGCCCTAAGGTGCACCAGCTACTTAGGTCCAAATATACAATTCAGAGAGCAACACAACGGCCACCATCATGATCAGCAACCTCAAGCACGAGCACAACCCATCGACCACCAAGGCAATGGTTCATGGTGATCTTTCAATTCTTTCTAAGAAAGAATTCCCCAGCCATGAAACACCCAACCAACCAAACCAGTGTTTTTACATGATGGTTAAGGGCTGACCGCCATGGTTCATGATGCTTCATTGATGCTTAACAGCCATGGTTGCCTTCCAATCCTGGTCATGTGGGCATCCCAGCTCTGCTCCAACCCTCCAACCCTCCCACTCTCCTTACATTGTTGTAAACATTCTTGATCAAGTTGGTCGTTTTGTTTGGTCGGCAAGAGATCCTTCGCATCGCCTAGAAGAGAATGACATCTGCAAATCCTTTTTCAAAGTATGACCACACACGTTGCGCTTTGGCACTCTTCGGAGCTTGTCTCCGTACGTACCAATGGAGCCCAAGCATCAACAGTGGGTATTCTGCAAGCGGGCTGGTACTCGATTTGAGCATGTTTTCGACTTTGTCCAACATGCACATGGCGCCCCCTGGGAACCGAGGATGCGGCAAGTGTGTATGCACCAAATGTTTTGCGTAGATGGTCCATTCTTCATCGACCATCCTGCATCTCGCAATCAAGTCCTCGACAAAGCTCTTATGACGCTGCTTGTCTTGTCCGAAGCTCTCCGCCACAGCAAACATCTTCTTTGCTCCGATAGCTCTCAAGTCCCAGATGGAACTGAAGGCAAGACGCAAGAGGAGATCTTGACCAGGATATGAACCCCAGTCTGTCAGGCATTTGACGGCATTGTTCCGAAAACATTTGCTGACTAGCAAGCACCTGAAACCTCAGAAAGACAGCTGCCAAAAACCATCTTGACAGGCTTGAAAACCCCGTCAGAATTTGATAGAATTTGCATGTCAAGGAAAACAGCCCCTGGAGTTCAAACACATTCAGCAACACCGCGAAATTAAACCTGGGCCCAACCTACAGGAAGTGTTGGCTCGACCGCCGTCTCTTCTAGCACTGTGTAACAATCGCATGATTGAGACCAAAGGCTGTGCCAGGACTTCTCCTGCGAGGAGTTGCAGCATGGTCTCCTGGCAACGGCCAGGACTGAGTGAGAAATTTCCGAAAGCCCTTCAGGGATCAGCACCTATTTGCACATTAACATGCTGAACAAAACCAAACAGGGTTCGCTGACATTTAAATCCACAGCCCCGCCAAAGCACAAGGACGGAAGGGTAGCGCTAACTCCCAGCGCCTGGTGTGAGGGAAAGCGTGTTCTGAGTGCTCTGCAAAATGCTTCCGATAGGCCTGGACTCAAAGCAGCGTGGATTCAACTTCCATCGAGCGGCAGAAGATTCTCGACTGATCACGCCTGCTGATCATCGCTGTGTCCAGCGCGCAGACACAAGATACTTTGTACCTGCCAGCTCCAAGTTACAGTGTGCGCTGCAAACGCAGCAAGAGTGACCGCTTCATACTATGTGAAGCTGCTATCGTTCAGCCAAGTCACATCTAGGCATTGAAGAACCAGCTGCTGACATGGCCTCAACGGTGCTCAATGCTGCAAGCGCATGGAGAACTCAAGGAGCGTGTGCTCATTTTCAGCCCGAGCAGGCCTCTTTTGCCACACACGTTGAAAAGCGCAAAGGTCAGTCGGCTTCTCCTGGCGGTCCTGCGACATGAAGGGCCTGTGTTATGTTTGACGTTTCATCTCAATGAAATGATGATGGGTATTGTGGAACCAATGGTGTTCCTTTCCAAAGCTACACTTGATTGACCAGCCTCGCCCGCAATAACACTGCATACAAATCGCCAGCATGCCAGAAACACCTGGCACAGACAAACGCCAAAGGATGGCAGGACTGACAAATGGCCACAAAGGGATGCGGCACATCCGTTAACTAGTATTTTCCTCCATCAACAATGCGAAACTCTATCGACTGTTCGTCTCAATTTTGGACCAGCAACACCTAACTCCACATGAGTCACGATCCAACAACTGGAACTGCAAGCTCAGTACTCCATCTCTGCTTGGTGTCACCCCCAGAGCATTCACCAGAAGCGCTTGGCGCTAGGGAGCCCCCACATTCGGAGGCCCTTCTGTCAGGCGAGCAGGCGATACAGCTGGCTGCGGTGCAGCTGTGTTGCTTGCTACACCATCACCGCCGCCCTGGACAAGAGCCAGCAAATCAATGCAAATCAAGTATCAAGTAACCCAGGAAAAATACTTGCAACATGTCAAAATGCACTGGACCCCCATTGAAGTGGAAAGGACATGAAAAAATGAAAGAACCTTAGGAAAATGCATGGATGAAGAAGCATCTGCTCGTCTCATCTCGCAAACGTGTAACTTAAATGTCTTTCTAAACCATTTCTGATAATGATGATAATGATGATGATGATGATGACGATGATGATGATGACGATGACGATGACGATGACGATGACGATGACGATGACAATGACGATGACGATGATGATGATGATGATGATGATGATGACGATGACGATGACGATGACGATCACGATCACAATGATGATGATGATGATGATGACGATGACGATGACGATGACGATGATGACGATGATGACGATGACGATGACGATGACGATGACGATGGCGATGACGACGAGGATGATGATGATGATGACGATGATGATGATGATGACGATGACGATGACGATGACGACGATGACGATGATGACGATGATGACGATGATGACGATGATGGCGATGATGGTGATGATGACGATGATGATGATGATGATGACGATGACGATGACAATGACGATCACAATGATGATGATGATGATGACGATGATGATGATGACGATGATGATGATGACGATGACGATGACGATGACGATCACGATCACGATGACGATGACGAGGACGAGGCCGAGGACGAGGACGATGATGACGACGATGATGACGACGATGATGACGACGACGACGACGATGATGATCATGACGATGACGATGACGATGACGATGACGATGACGATGATGATGATGATGATGACGATGACGATGACGACGACGATCACGATCACAATGACGATGACGACGATGATGACGATGATGGCGATGATGGTGATGATGACGATGATGATGATGATGACGATGATGATGACGATGACGATGACAATGACGATCACAATGATGATGATGATGATGACGATGATGATGATGATGACGATGATGATGGCGATGACGATGACGACGACGATGACGATGACGATCACGATGACGATCACGATCACAATGATGATGATGGTGATGATGATGACGATGACGATGACGATGATGATGATGATGATGACGATGACGATGACGATGACGATGACGATGACGATGACGATCACGATCACGATCACAATGATGATGATGATGATGATGATGATGATGACGATGACGATGACGAGGACGAGGACGAGGACGATGATGACGACGATGATGACGACGACGACGACGATGATGATGATGATGCATTCAGTATTGACTTGCTCTTGTCAACAGGGAAACAATTCATTGTTCCTAGATTGCAAATGCCAAGCATGTGACATGGACTTTGAAGAAAAGCTGACAGTGTGAAAGAACCAGACAAACACCAAAGGATGGTGGGACTGACAAATGGCCACAAAGGGATGCGGCACATCCGTTAACTAGGAATTTCCTCCATCAACAGTGCGAAACTCTATCGACTGTTCGTCTCAATTTTGGACCAGCAACACCTAACTCCACATGAGTCACGATCCAACAACTGGAACTGCAAGTTCAGTATTTAGTCGTCCTACAAGAAGTTCTCAAGAAAATCAGATTCCATGTGCAGCGCCGTGACAACCTGGTTGCAGCATCCCGAAAAGGAACTGATGCATTTTTGATCACAATAACGAAAAAGGGAGATAAAAGGGGAAACAAGACGAAGAGACGGACATGACAACAAAAAAAGAAAGGAAGAAGAGGTGGACGAAGTGGACCTAATAAGCAACCAAAGGGAACGCAAGGCCCGACCAGAGGCAACCCAAGCTGGCAACAAGAATTGGGGAGAAATGACTGAAAGCCAAATGACTGAAAGACAAATGATTGGGAGACACATGATGGGAGACCGGACCACAGGCACCCAAGCTGGGAGGCGCCCAAGTGACAGATGAAGTGAAAAAAAACTGAAGGAGACAAATGACATCAGACCCTGAAGACAAATGAAAGACAAGCAGCAAGCTCCCGGAACTTTGGCCTGGGAACTGCTCCCGAAATTACCCTCGAACCTTCCAGGAACCTCCCGGAATCTGCCGAAACCTGGACCTGCTGCCTGCACCGAAGCACACTGGAGCTATCTACGCTCAAGACCCCATTAGCTTACGCGGTGAGGAAAAAAAAAAGTTCGCGCCTGAAGCAACATCTGGTCGCAATTCGCAAACACATGGGAACCAAAATGATCTAGGAGCTTTCGATGGTCCAAGTGGGAAGAAGCAACACTGAAAGAACATAAAAGCTATGACCTTTGTGTCCCACCTCCAAGCATTCATGTGGATCAAACGCAGCCTGAATGCTGCACAGCACAATTTGGAAACTAAGGTCTCTTCTTATTGTTGTTGCAAATCCTGCCCATGTCAAAGTATCAAAGTATGCTGTGACACGGTGATCCCTGACAATCTGCTGGCCAGCCTGTAGGTCCTTGGGTCTTGCGATGCCCATGTGGCAACTTTCAATGAATCCCTGCGCCCAGAAAGGAATGCAGGCAGCTGAAGCACCGCGCAGAATCAGACAAATCCCAGATGACCAACCAAACGAAAAGGGGACCAAATGGCCTCAAGGTTCTTGATAAGATTTGCCTGGCCAACATCGCTGAGCGCGAAAGGTGGAATCTGAGCTCTCATTTCTCACCGCCAGCTATTCCTGCTCATTTTTCGCGCAAAAAATGAAGCATCATGCTGTCTGGTGTTCTGGCCTTGTCCTCTGACTTCGGTGCCCACCAAGCAGGTTGCCTTCATGACCGCACATCGCACAGTGTATCACCCCATCTAGGCCCAAACATGAAGGGAAAACGTCTTGAAAGGGAGCCTGCCCGGGAACTTTGTCTACAAACCAAAGTTACGCTAAACGGTCCACTCTCCGATGCTGGCGAAAGGCCACACAGGATTCCAGAAAGAAAATATAAACCAATATGTGTCTCTTTCAATGCGCACTTGAACTTACATGAGCCATTCAACAGCCTTGTCAGTCCAAAGCTTGGGCTCTCTCCGCCGGAACACGAAGTCTGATCCGAGCATGTGAACACGTCCTTGGATTCATTTGGAAGCTTTCCATGGTCCAAGTGGGAAGAAGCAACACTGAAAGAACATAAAAGCTATGACCTTTGTGTCCCACCTCCAAGCATTCATGTGGATCAAACGCAGCCTGAATGCTGCGCAGCACAATTTGGAAACTAAGGTCTCTTCTTATTGTTGTTGCAAATCCTGCCCATGTCAAAGTATCAAAGTATGCTGTGACACGGTGATCCCTGACAATCTGCTGGCCAGCCTGTAGGTCCTTGGGTCTTGCGATGCCCATGTGGCAACTTTCAATGAATCCCTGCGCCCAGAAAGGAATGCAGGCAGCTGAAGCACCGCGCAGAATCAGACAAATCCCAGATGACCAACCAAACGAAAAGGGGACCAAATGGCCTCAAGGTTCTTGATAAGATTTGCCTGGCCAACATCGCTGAGCGCGAAAGGTGGAATCTGAGCTCTCATTTCTCACCGCCAGCTATTCCTGCTCATTTTTCGCGCAAAAAATGAAGCATCATGCTGTCTGGTGTTCTGGCCTTGTCCTCTGACTTCGGTGCCCACCAAGCAGGTTGCCTTCATGACCGCACATCGCACAGTGTATCACCCCATCTAGGCCCAAACATGAAGGGAAAACGTCTTGAAAGGGAGCCTGCCCGGGAACTTTGTCTACAAACCAAAGTTACGCTAAACGGTCCACTCTCCGATGCTGGCGAAAGGCCACACAGGATTCCAGAAAGAAAATATAAACCAATATGTGTCTCTTTCAATGCGCACTTGAACTTACATGAGCCATTCAACAGCCTTGTCAGTCCAAAGCTTGGGCTCTCTCCGCCGGAACACGAAGTCTGATCCGAGCATGTGAACACGTCCTTGGATTCATTTGGAAGCTTTCCATAGTCCAAGTGGGAAGAAGCAACACTGAAAGAACATAAAAGCTATGACCTTTGTGTCCCACCTCCAAGCATTCATGTGGATCAAACGCAGCCTGAATGCTGCACAGCACAATTTGGAAACTAAGGTCTCTTCTTATTGTTGTTGCAAATCCTGCCCATGTCAAAGTATCAAAGTATGCTGTGACACGGTGATCCCTGACAATCTGCTGGCCAGCCTGTAGGTCCTTGGGTCTTGCGATGCCCATGTGGCAACTTTCAATGAATCCCTGCGCCCAGAAAGGAATGCAGGCAGCTGAAGCACCGCGCAGAATCAGACAAATCCCAGATGACCAACCAAACGAAAAGGGGACCAAATGGCCTCAAGGTTCTTGATAAGATTTGCCTGGCCAACATCGCTGAGCGCGAAAGGTGGAATCTGAGCTCTCATTTCTCACCGCCAGCTATTCCTGCTCATTTTTCGCGCAAAAAATGAAGCATCATGCTGTCTGGTGTTCTGGCCTTGTCCTCTGACTTCGGTGCCCACCAAGCAGGTTGCCTTCATGACCGCACATCGCACAGTGTATCACCCCATCTAGGCCCAAACATGAAGGGAAAACGTCTTGAAAGGGAGCCTGCCCGGGAACTTTGTCTACAAACCAAAGTTACGCTAAACGGTCCACTCTCCGATGCTGGCGAAAGGCCACACAGGATTCCAGAAAGAAAATATAAACCAATATGTGTCTCTTTCAATGCGCACTTGAACTTACATGAGCCATTCAACAGCCTTGTCAGTCCAAAGCTTGGGCTCTCTCCGCCGGAACACGAAGTCTGATCCGAGCATGTGAACACGTCCTTGGATTCATTTGGAAGCTTTCCATGGTCCAAGTGGGAAGAAGCAACACTGAAAGAACATAAAAGCTATGACCTTTGTGTCCCACCTCCAAGCATTCATGTGGATCAAACGCAGCCTGAATGCTGCACAGCACAATTTGGAAACTAAGGTCTCTTCTTATTGTTGTTGCAAATCCTGCCCATGTCAAAGTATCAAAGTATGCTGTGACACGGTGATCCTTCACAATCTGCTGGCCAGCCCGGGAAGCCTCCAGAACATCTTCTGCATCAGGACAATGAGTCGAGGTGGTTGAGACCCTGCATGGCGCAAGAACTGAGAATGTGACAGTAATGCGACAGGAAACAGAAATATTGGTCAGTTCGGCCTCCCTTTCTTCACGTCAGTTTGCCACTGTTCCTGCATCAAGAAGCACTGATCATGAATCCATTGAACTGGAAATGTTGGGACTTCGGCCCAACTATGAGCCACTAGTATGGGCTGAACACTGCAACTGTTAAGCTAGCGTAGCTCACTTTCTTTCATCCTTGAGCCGCACATGTTTCAGCGTGGTTTCACCTAAGTTAGGTGTTTTTACAATTTGTTGCGTTTCAGTCCTTTTTTTGGTTGTTTTTTTTCGAAAACCTAGACCGTGCTCAAGCCGATCTCGTACACGCGTTCTTTCACGTCTGGTGAACTCTCGATTTTGAGGAAAATTAGTACAATGGGACTGCAACAAAGTCGAACGCATCATCAATGAAAAACAAGGGGCTCTGCAAATAGATGATACAGTGACTGCCCATCGCCTCTTTGTGGCGGGGCGTGCTTGGCAATGTGCCCGGCGCCAGTCTGGCCTGAAACGAAAGCATTCCTTTTGATCTATGGAACAGAGACCTTGGAAAAAAATCCAACTGGGCTCTCCTTAGGGAATGAGGGATTCCCATGCTGTAGTGGCACCTACCGGTCTCACCATGGACCTTTGGCTAGAAAAAATGTAGTTGCCATTTTGGCCTTTTTCAAGTCCATATGTCAATGTCAAAGCATGACTATCACAACATGGTATAGCTAACATTCAATTAAAATGATCTGTATGATGGTGGTGGGTTTTAAAGTTTGGACAATGTCCAAAAATGGAAATAATGAACATTAAAAAGTAAACATATCGATTTCGACAAAAGCAATTTCGGTGGCATAAACTGTTTGGGGTGTAAACATATCCCCTGTCTGAAAGAATTTGGGTGGGGTAAAGTCAATGATTTTGTTGGTTCCTTTTCTTTCTGGAACCCTGTCCCGATCGGGTTCTTTCTTCTCAGCCACTCTCATTTTCAAAGGCCTGGGGACCCCCCAATCTTTGACGTTCTTCATCGCTTACTTCTTAGTGGCTGAAGCTGTGTGTTTCTTTTGTATGTTCTGTGAGATCTCGTGGGGACCTTAGAGAAAGGAGGAGAAAAAATGCAGAGATCCACATCTCCCACCGGAAATCCCCGCATTTTGATCATTTTAACTCATGTGAGTCAAGATCCTTGCTATTCCACCAATTGTTTGCGGTAATTGCCATCTGACTCTGGAACACGATATCATGACAAAACTCGGCTTAGACTTGATCAGGAATCTGCTCCAACAACCAGAAAACACACACTCTTATCATCTAGACAAAGTTCCACCCATGTGCCTCTTTCATGATCTGATCCATTGTGCAAACTACGAATGAAGGAAGTTGCAAATACCCTGGAAATTGAAAAAACAAAAACACCAAACCTGGAATCCTCATCTCTAGTGATCCTCTGAAAAAGAAATACAAAATCTATCAATACAACGGCAGTTTCCGATCAAAATGTGCATTTGTGGTGATGGCCAGGACGGATCGGAAAACAAACCCCAATCATGTCGCATGCAAGAAGTGATTTCTATCAAATCTCTGCCAGCCAAAACACAGAGACAAAAACATATACAGATTGTTGTTTTCATCTTGGCAACTTTCATCTGGAGACACCAAGACTGAGAGTGTCAAAGACAAAACCCTTTGTAGAGATCTGCAAGTTTTCCGTTGGGGAAAAGCCCGTCTGATGCCGTTCTGATACCGTTCTGATGCCATGAATCCCAATGGTTCGAGAAGCAAATCTTGTGAAAAGTGGTAGATAATATGAAGTTTGTGCCATGATGTAGTGTGGTCGAGTTCCGACTACCGTCTTGATTTGGAAACTTGCGGCGGCACCACGACGGTCAATCTTGCCACAAAAGACTCTGCGATTCCACAAGTGCAGGATGCAATGCATGAATAGAGGAGCAAATGAATGAATGTGACGAATAGCTCCCTACATGGTGGCATGAGACAGGACAAAATCAGACAGGGACAAAACAAGATGTGGTCAGTCAAATGAAAGTGAAATGAAGCATGCAAGAGGTGCAAAAACAATCACGAGATTGAGTGAGGTGTCCAAATGAAATCAGCGGTGCGAAGCAAGAATCGCTACCATTCAAGTCAGGAAAGCTTCGCAGCAGCTGAAAATTTTAAAGGATGTGAAAATTTGCGTATCCCCTTCAAGTGACCAAAAATCATTGTGCAAACGCACATGCCAGCACTGTCTTTTTGAACCCTCATGCATCCAGTATGTTAGCTCTTAAACACCCTGTCAGGACAAGGGCCATGGTCGGAAGTCATTGACATATTGCAATTTGGACTTGTTCGAATATGACAGTTTCGAATATTCTGGAAGTTTCAAGGTTCCAATGTTTGGCTAACCTCTGCTCTTTCAGCAGGTTGCGCAGCTGCCTGAGCTTGCGCAAATAGGTAGCTGCCAGGGCATTGCCAGTGAGATCAGGCTACCAAGGTCCAGTGGCAGCCACTCGCAAACTCTCATCTGATACTGAGGTCCCATCACTTGCATCCAAGGCTGCGCCACGAAGTGTCGCGCGATCCTGCAATATGCTGCTGGAATTTGGGACAGATTTCATTTCAAGCAAGATGATGAGTTTGGATTGAAATGTTCATTGAATATGAAAAAAACAATGGCATAAAAGGAACTGTGCCGTTTGCGGTGCTTCCGTCGCAAGTCGAATCTGAGCCTCCCCAGCATGATTGTCCGGCAGCACCGAGGCCTGGGGGCAGTGTCGCTTGGCTGTTTGGAGGTTCTTGGAATTTGATCTGACACTCAGATCATTTCAAATCCCTTCCCCCTGTAAACCGTAAAATCAAAAAGATTCCCCACTAAACCATGGTTTCTGGGTGGGGTTGCTGTTTGGGAACTTCAAGCGGTTGAAGCGAGGTGCAGACCCAATTCCGGAATGAGAACATCAAAAAATGACACTTTTTGAGTGTTCACTGAGCAAGTTTAAGCGCTTGAAGGCTTGAGACCCAATTGGTTCTGGAATGCGCACAATCAAATAGTCGACAGGGCCACTTTGTCAATTTGTGCTCGACTGAAACAGCTGGAAGCCCGGCCTTTGAAGCGGATTTCCGACAAAGATTCCCCATGGCAGCGTGCAGGGATGGCCGAGGATGGTGAAGGTGAAACTTCAGTGAAATGGGGAAGTTGCAGAGGCAACAGAAAGCATGAGTGTAGAGTGCTGGATCACGCGATATCATGTGATGACACTTCTGACAATTGTCCTCGGATGCTTTGCGGCTTCAACACCAGGCTCTATTTGTTAGTCATGATCCTTGCTATTCCGCTAAATGTTTTCTGCCATTGCCATCTGACTTTTGGAACAAGATATCATGCCAAAACTCGGCTAGAACCTGATCTGGAATCTCTACCTTCTTCTTGATCTGACCAATTGTGCAAACTACCAATGAAGAAAGTTGCAGATGCCCTGGAAGAGGATAAAGGTAAAACATCAAACCGGGTGTCCTCTTCCGCAGTGATCGTCTGAAAAAAATCCAATTGCATCAATACAAGAGCAGTGTCCGATCAAAATGTGTAATTGTGGTGATGGCCAAGAAAGACCGGACAACAAACGTCAATTATGTTGCATACAATAAGTATTTGCATCAAATCCCTGCAAGATAAACCACAGAGAGAAAAACCTACATCCGTTTTTTTCATCTTGGCAAGTTTCATCTGGAGGAGATTCCACGATGCTGGAAAGTAAACCACTGAGACTGAGAGTGTCAACCACAAAGCCCTTTGAAGAAATCTGCAAGTTTTCTGTTGGAGAAAAGCCTGTCTGATGCCTTTCTGATGCCATGAATCCCAATGGTTCGAGAAGCAAACCATGTGAAAAGTGGTAGATAATCCAAAGTCTGTGCCATGATGTAGTGTGGTCGAGTTCAGAGTCCCGTCTTGAATGAGAAAAAATGCGGCGGCACCACGAACAATCTTGCCACAAAAGACTCTGTGATTCCACAAGTGCAGGATGCATGAATGAATGAACCAGCAAAATGAATGAATATGACAAATGCCTCACTATGAGGTGGCATGAGACAGGACAAAATGAGACAGGGACAGGCAAAACAAGATGTGATCAATCAAATGAAGGTGAAACAAAGCACGCAAGAGCTGCAAAAACCATCACGATGATTGAGTGAGGTTTTCGAATGAAATCAGCTGCGCGAAGCAAAAATCGCTACCATTCAAGTCATGATTGGCGCATAACTGGTGCAGGAAAGCCTGGCTGTCAGCTGGAAATCTTCATGGAAGTTTCAAACAAAAAATGCAAAATGAAAATGGGTTTTTGGCAGATTACTTTAGAGTGCTCTCCTGGTTTTTATGAGAGTTTATCCCGCTCAAGTGACCAAAAATCACTGTGCAAATGCAAACGCGAGCGCTGTCTTTTGATTCCTTTTGCATCCGGTATGTCAGCTTTTGTTCAAGTCATCAACACCCCTGTCAGGACAAGGGCCGGGGTCGGAAGTCATTGGCATTTTATGATTTGGACTTGTTCGAAAGCAAACACTCTTCTGCAAACCCTTGCAAAGCAGGGCATTCAATGATTCAATTTACAAGCATTGGGTTTCAAGGATCCAATGTTTTGCTGACACTTGGGCCGATTCCATTCTCAACATAACCACCCAACTTGGAGGTGTACTCAACAGGTTGGCCCATGTTGGCGCTGCACCAAAACAGAAATAGTTGGATACTACCACGCGCTTATTAGCAGCCATAAGGTTGATTGGCAACAATTAGGTCAAAAGGCGAGGAAACAAAAATGATGGGTTACAAACAAGAATAAAGATTATTGTCAGGTATGATTCTACAATTTGCTGACGTTAGGCAATAACGGATGTCAAATATGGTTACCAATGTGGAACAACCGTTGTCCCTTTATCAGTTGCAAAGTTAGCCGATCCTGGTAAATTGACGAGTGGTTACGTGATGATGATCATGCATGGATACAGCCGTGTATCTCCTCATGGTTTGACCAAAGAGCCGAAATGGTTCCTAAAGTCTAAATTTGTAAATTTGACCAGCCATAATACGAGAAATGTTTGCCTATACTGTTACTTTATCAAAGAAAATGACGATGAAAAAGTTCCGTGTTACGAATATTTGAAATAGGTGACAACAGAAGTAAAGCAATGAAAGCTAAAGCAGCGGAAATAAAAACCCAGGACAATTAAAGCAAAGGAAGTTGAAGGCAAAGAAAATTCAAGCGATGGAAGTTCAAGCCAAAGAAAGTTAACACAATGAAAGTTGAAGGCAAGGAAAATGAAAAGCGATTGAATTTAAAGCCAACGAAAACACAAGCAACGGAAATTAAAGCAATGAAAGTCAAAAGTCAAAGAAATTAAAGCAATGAAAGTCAAAGCCAAGGAAATTTTAGCAATGAAAGTTAAAGCCAAGGAAAGTGCAAGCAATGGAATTTGAAATCAAGGAAAGTTAAACCAATGGAAGTCAAAGTCAAAAAATTTAAAGCAACGGAAGTTAAGGTCAAGGAATGCTGAAGCAATAGAAATTAAAGCCGAGATAAATAAAGGCAATGGAAATTAAAGCCGAAACAATCAAAGCAATGGAAGTCAAAGTGGAGGAAATTAAAACAATGGACATTAAGGTCCAAGAAAGTTAAACCAGGGTTTTTTTCCTCGGGCGCGCCGCATTGGCTCAGTGGCCGCGGTCACAGGTAACGATAAAATGAGACACAGCAGTGAAACAGCCAAGAATCCCAATTCAAGGCAGTCAGAGAGCAACATCAACAGTAAAAAAACTATGTAACAAACTACAATTCTACCTAATCCCGTCAGTCAGTCGCAGTCAATCAAGGCCATTGCAGAAGATTGCGATTGGAGAATGGAGAACGGAAAAATGCGATCCACGCCAACTCAACGACATCCGAAGTAAGCGCAGCAGAAAAAACATGCAGAACCCCAGAGAAATGCTCTGCAAATAGCATGAACCTAGCTTGGAGAAGTCATCGCAAGAAAGTTAAACCAATGGAAATCAAATTCAAGAAAATTGAGGCAACGGAAGTTAAAGTCCAAGAAAGTTGAAGCAATGGAAGTTGAGGTCAAGAAAGCAATGGAAGTTAACATATCGCACCAGTTGTTGATACGTAGCTCGTGAAACATCCGCAGCAGAACTTGCGTGAGAATCGTTCACCACCCAGCCAATTATCAGCTGGTGGACCCATTTTGGAATGTGGTCTGCGCTTTACATTTCCACCTGCGCATCTCCATCTGTGCATCTTGCTGCGCCGAAGAGGTTTATGGAGGGTCTTTGAAAACCTGCAGCCTGCGGAACAACATCCGTGTGTTTTTTTTTTTGCACGCTCTCGCGGCGCGCTGTTGTGCAGATCGGGCTTGGCGCCCCGGTCACGACCGAAGGCTGCGAAGAGGTAAACGGCTTTTACCAAGTGGCCATTGATGAGAGTGCACAGGGAGGAGGTTGGCGGTCGAATCATCCCTTTGCCTGCTGAACTCAGTTCGCTCCCTCCACTGCTTCCATCTTTTCAACTGATAGCACAAGCTACCCACCGTTGCATTTGTAAATCCAAAACGTTGGCTTTTATGAGCACGCGGTGCGTTCCCAATCTTCAAGTGCAATGGGGTTGCAGATGGTGCAACGTCAGCAGGCGTACAAAGCTGGTTGATGTAGCGATGAAGCAATGTAAAGACACCAATGTCACTGCTGACAAAACCTGAGAGTCTGTGCTTCAGTAACGTGCACATCAAGCTCTTCAATTCCCGATTTGATGACGTCATCGATATTATGAAAGATTGTTTTTTTGTCTCCACGTGCCAATGCGGGAGTCGCAGGTCACGAATGACGTGAGTAAGATCATCCTCCACACAACCAAAACCAGCCGAAGCAAGCAACACAAAAAAACAACAAAAAACCACCACCAGCGGCCAGCCAGGATCCCCCCAGCCAGGATCCCAGCTGTCCGACAACTACAAGCCATGATGATCTTGGTGTGAAACAGTGAAACGTAAAAGAGCTACGGGCCATGCACTCACACTCAAGTGATCTCGATCCAGGCATCAGCGAGAGATCGTTCAAAATGTTCATCAAGAAACGCAAGGTCTTATGAGGCAACGTTCAGCCCCAGCTTCAATTGCCAAAGCCTCTGTCATCAGCAAGCTGGCCATCCCACCTGCCGTCCATTACTATCACTGCGTACTAGCCGCAGCACTGTGCCCACTTAGATGTTCTGGGGCTTGCTTACATGGTATAACCATTTAACATGTTTAGCAAGTTTAGATCAGGAGGTTAAGATGTTTAGCTAAAGGGTTAACATGTTTAGACTAACTGGTTACCTAACTAGTTAGCTAAGAGGTTAGCAAGGTTAAGAAGGTTAGAATGATGAATGAAAAATTAAAAATACAAAGTATAATTTTCAACATGTCAATGGTTTGTTTTCCTGGTTTTTCAAGTCACCCTGCTACAGGATTGGTTTCTGACATAGTGTGAACATATAAAAGCAACCAGTTTGAAATCTGCAAAAACCCATGCATGAACAGATGGTTCTGTAATTTTTGTTTTTTAACAATTGCATGTGGATGAAAATTGGCTTTCTGCCTTCTGCAATGGATTCTGTCAAAGCTCCATCAGCAGTCCTACTTTGCCTGATTACATTGATTGAATGCAAAAATACATCATGGAATGAAAGGCAGGGATGTTCTATTGATTTTGTTTTGGTGGAAACCAAACCATATACTATAGAGATTATGTGTAAAATATTTATTGCACTTTTTGTAAACAAACCATGCACATGCATGGGCACATCTTGTTTGCCCAGCAATTCCAAACATATGAAGCAACCAAGCTCAGCATGCAAGGAGCTTATATCAACTCCAAATCATGCAGCCTAAAGGCTCCCTACTCAACTCCAGCAAGTGTCCAGGGAGGAACCAAAACACTCACAGCCAGTGCCCAGCAACATTTTTCTTCACTTGTGCTTCTGAGACAAGTGGGGCGGTAGCAATGTGGTGATGTCCCCATTCAAACCTTTGTTGAAAACCATCACAGCAACCACCAGGTCCAGCTCCACTACATGGAGGTTATGTAAGGAAGGTGACCATTTGGCAACCTTCTTCTTCCAGCAATGCTCCTTCAAAGTCAAAGCTTGGACAATGACAACTTTCAAAGAACCCAGTTGCAAAATGCATTCCAGTCTTCCCGCTGAAAAATCAAAATCACTTCCAGGTGCTTGTGGCAGCATGTGAAGCACATAATCTCCCACTTTACAAGTGCTTCCACATTTCAGCTTAGCAGAGTTGCTGACTTGGCAATGGTGCTGAGCAGTGGCAATACCTGTCTCAGCCAAATAAGCTTGCAGCTTTCTGGAGGCCAGGTGAGGTGCCAGCAAATGAGCCCCAGGTTGGTATGTTGCAGATTCTTTGAGGACAGACAAGTGGTCAGCTGTCACTTCTTTCAAAAGGGTATCTTCATAGCATGTGGTGTTGTACAGGCCAGTGCCATACCTCCTGGCAATTTTATGTTTTCTTTCCAAACTCCAACAGCTTGGCAGCCCCTGGTACCTTTGCATTGCATCTTCATAATGCAATGCCCAGTGAAATTTTGGTACCATAATGTTTCCATAGCCAGCAGAGACTGTAAGAGCCAAAGCTGTCTCAACAGTTTGCAGTAAATGGCCAGGCAGTGGCAAAACATTGGAAGAAGCTACCAAAATATCCATCACTCTGCACCAGGCCAAGTAAACATGCTTTTGTTCTTGGCAGTCCGGCAGTAAGCAGCAAGTTTGCAGATAATATTCAACAATAGGATAAAGGGACAAAAGCTCTGAAGCAGAAACCACCATCTTCTGATGCTTTCTGTGTGTCTCAACTTTCTTGCTGCTGAAGAGCTTGTGCAGAGCTGAGGTACCAGGCAAGTTCCCAGGCCAAGTCCACAATTGAATGTAATCCTGCAAGGTGTGCCAAATGTTGGGCATTCCTGAAGTTGCCAAGGCTTCCAAGACCCAAGCCATGACATGGCAAAGAACTCCACTGGATGCCATACCATGCATCCAGTCATGACAATAGCCACTGACTGGCTTCAGCAAAGCAAGCTGTTGCAGAACAGAACTCATCAACAATGCTTTCTGTGAAAAAGTAAACCCACAAGCTTGCTGCCACTTCTTGAAAATGCCCTTCTTTTCTGTTTTCTGTTTTATTTCCAGTCTTTTCCAAGAACCAATAATTTCTTCATCCGTGCAGATTTCCAAGCCTTGGAAAACAATGTGTCTGGAGCTGATTTTGCAATCATCTTCAACATCTGCTGATGCATTGCTCAAAGAAAATACATTTTTGCACAACTGGCAAAATCTTGATCCTGTATCCTGTCTGTTGGCCCAAGTTTGTCTTTGAGAGGCACCATCTTGCAAATGAAGGCCCAAAGTCCAATACAGTTTGAGAGTATTATCTCCATTTTTGAGAAGTATGCCAGCCAAAGGTGTTCCATGGTCATGGTGGAACATTCTTTCCAATAGCAGCCTTGTCAGTTGAGAAATGCCAGCTTCAATCTCAGCAGTCTCATGGCTTCTGATTACCATGAGTGTAAACCAGTGCTTCTCATCAGAAAGAAGCTTAGGCGTCAACTCTAACCAGCTGAAATATATTATCCAAGTCTTTCTGGTTGTGCTGCTCAACTGGTTCCCTGGGTGAAGTTCATCTGCATATAGAATGCCCCTCCAAGGTCTTTCGAAGCTTGAAGGATTGAGTGCATGGGCATGAGTCAGCAACTCAAAAAAGTAATTGCTGTCCTGGAACAGGCCTTGAAGCAAAGATGAAAGGTTCACCATGGGAACTTTCTTGCTTTCACCTGTGAGTGTACTGGCTTCAACTGCTTCCACCAGGGGCCCATAGCTATACAGCCCTTCCAAAGTGACTTCCACAGCTTCTTTGGTATGTTTCCTACTGTGCAGTGGAGGGCAGCCTTCCTGCTTCACCAGTGTCAGGACATCATCCAAAGCTTTACAACTCAGGTAAGGCAAGTGCCTCCTGAACTGTTCTAACTTTCTCAACTTGGCTGGCCTTGATGACTCATCTTCCATGAGACCATGGCTGTGAAGAGAACAATCACAAATTTGAAGAGCTACACAGACATACTGCTTGGCTATCACAAGCTGTTGGCAACTTGGCTGATTGTTAAAAATTGTGTCCCTGGTCAACACAAAATGGTTACCAAACTGATGTTTACCAAAGAGACTTGGAGGAGAACTAGTAAACTTGGCTCCCTTGGGCCTGCAAACAGCAAAGTATTCAAGAAAAGTGGGCTGCAATCTTAGAAGGCAACCCAAAGATCATGGCTGCTATGGTTGCAAGGAAGACATGCTAGCCCTTATGGCTCTTGACAACACATGCACTTTGACAGCCTGAATGGCTCAGATGAGGCATGGCAGCCTGAATGGCTCAGACCAAATGCCTTTTGCAACATAGCAATTTTTTCCTTCAGAAGCATGGCTGGCAAGAATTTATGAGAGACCCTGCCCAGCAGAGGTTGAAAGAGGCCATAGAGGCAAAACTGTACACTTACAAAGCCAAAGGGTGAGAAACTGTGAAACATTCATTTGTAAACTTTACCAGCTGCTGCCTGTCTTTGGACAAACTTATTGTAGTCGTCTCTTCCTTTAAATCTTTTGCCATTAAACGTGTCAGAATGACAAGTATCACAACCATTTGGATTTCCCCGGCATCTCAAGCATCCATAAATTCTCTTGGCAGGAATGGCTGTATTGGGCTTGGCACTACCAGAACTGCTTTCCAAAGTGGTGCTGGCAGATGGCTTCTTCAGGACTGGGCTCTTGCTAGCTGGTCTTTTGAGTAGGCTAGCCATGGCAGCATCTTCATAGGATTCTAAACTCCTGGGTTGATCCTGATCAGCAGGGGTGCTGACAGAGGCCTGTGGCAATGCATCCTTGTTTTTTTCACAATTCTCTGGCTTGGAAGCACCCAATCCATCCTTGTCTGTTTCTGGAGCAGGCAAAGCCAGTTGATCTTTGTTAGCAGGTGAAGAGGGTCTACCCATCTGCTTCTTGAGCTGCAGCAAGTCCAAAGCATTGCTACCTGCAGTGCCAGGTTTCTGTGGGCTGGGTTGTTTGTCAAAAATTGTAAGTGTCACTGGCCTGGAAGAAGATGGCCCACTGGGACAGGCCTCATTCATCAAGATGTCCTGTCTGGGGATCAGCATAACAGATCTTCCTTGTTGCTTTCCATTCATTCTACAGCTGGCATTCCTGGACAAGTTGCCATGGGTGTTTCGGACAGCTACCTGGGAGCCAATCTCTGCCAATTGTGGCAAAGTTTTTAAACAAGGTTCTTCATCTCCATAAACTTTTTTCATCCATTGTTCTCCAAGCTCAGCTGGTGACTCAGGATATGTTCTCATGGGAGGCACTGGTGATTGATTTTTACTGCTTTGAAACAGGCTAGTGAGCTGTGTTGCCATTCTATATGTATAATCAGCATCTGGCATTTGCATACCATGCCAGAGCATAGACTGGGCTAGCAAAGAAACTGCTGCTCTCTTGGTATCCTCTTTCATAGAAGTCATGCCCACCAGCCTCAATCTTTGGACAATAATGTAAGGAGCCAGGGTAATGTCTCCAGACATCAACTGTTCCAGGTCCTTCTTAGTCAAGTAAGCTGCTATGTTCACCAAAGACTGTGGTCTCTTCACCACTGCATTGCCGACAGAAGATTGTTGATTGAGTGCAGCCCTTCTCATCAATTCATCTTTCAATGTTTTCTTCTTTTCATCTATCAAAGCAGAGTTCTCAACTGCCTCCATCATGACCACAAAGTCTGAAGGCATGAGCTCAGCTGTCAAATCAACTTTCTTCAACAAAGCTCCAATCAAGCTCTCTTGAAGCATTGGAGCAGGATTGTATGAAAGTAGCTTCTCCACATCTTTGAGTTCATTCACAAAGTCTTTGCTCGTCCAAGCCATGGCAAAACTAGAACATCAAAAGTCTGCAAGCTTTTCTTTAGAGAACAATGAGTGAGTTAGAAGACAAAAAGAATGCATGACTTGATATGTTTCACCATGAAATTGTGCAGCATGTCTAATAACAATATTGTATACTAAAAAATGCATTACTTTTGAAACTTGAAACTTGGATGGCTCACATAACACAAAACCATGCCAATCAATTCAACACATGCTGGACAAATCAAAGGTCAATTGCAATATTATATGAACAAGTACATGTAGCCACACTGGCTCCAAGTCAAGATTCTAAAAAAGGCTCAAGCAAGAAGCTTCTCTGGCTCATACTATTAATTTATCATGAATCAATGCATTTAACAAAGACAAACAAACAGCCCAGTGGGCTCCAAGATAATAATGAGTTATTCTGAAATATAGTATATAAATATATATTATATTATTTAAAGTAGTAATATATATGTATTTTCTAAACAATGATAACCAATATCTATTGTAATATTATACTTGTAAACAATAAATTGTATGATATTTTAGTATATTAATATATATTAGCATTGTTTCAGAAATAATATTAATTAAATCAAACTAATATGGAAAAAGGTTCAAAGCCATAAGTAAATATAAATAAAAAATCAAAAGTACCAAAAGAACTAATATTAAATAAAATATTTTTAAATAAAATTTATGTTTTTTCTGAAACAAACAAAGAATGTTTTTTTCAACCAATTCAGAATCTGAATTGTTTGTCTGGACAAACAATTCAGATTCTGAATTAGATTTAACTTTTGTTATATTTATATGTTTTGAAAAAATAAATTAATTATTAAAAAAATATGAATAATTTGATAAATATACAATAAATTTGTAGCCCAAACCACTTTAAATGCAGTCAAGTGTCTTCTCAGTGTCTGAGCCAAACATGTAGTAGACTGACTCCACAGGGTCTGTCATGGGCAATGCATTCACAAAGCATTCCCATTTGGCTTTGTGGAAGTCAGAGTTCAGCTCTTTCTGAGTTTCAGTGGATAGCATTTCCACAGCATTATCCATGGCTGGTGCAGGAGCTGGTGTACTCATTTAGCTGATTTGTCATGTTATGTCATATTGATCTCACATGAACAATGTTTTAGATACTTATTCATTTTTTACCAACCTTTCAATTTCTGAGCACTTGTTGGCACAAGGCTGCAGGGTATACAAAATTCATATGTGCTTATTCATGTAACACATGAATGTCTGAATGATTAATCAGCCTGCTCAATGGCTCCAAGCAAGTGACATGCATGCAAACAGCCAAAAAGGCTCCATGTATCAAAGCCTAAGTATGGCTCTTTGCAATTCAATGCCAAGTAAGCCTTGAACATGTTCATTTTTTCCACATCTTTTGGATCAGCTCTTTGTTGAATCATCTTCTAAAAAATCAGTGGATTCTCCACTGCTGCATCCTTGACAGGTAGATTGCTCATCTATTCTGAGCCCCATGGATAGAGCTTGTCAAAGCCCACATTCCGGAGAGTGTAGATGTGGTTGTCCACCATGGTTCTCATAGCAGGATCTTGTAGATACCTTAGATGTGATGCTGTGCCACTGATACATTATGAGAAACTATTGCAGTGCCCCAAACTTGAGTCAAGCTGCAGGGCCACCAGGGTATCAGCCTTCTGCCAATCCTTCTGGATATAGGCCTGGGCTGACATTAAAACAGTATTATTAAAGTATTATTTGTTCAATTATGTTAGCCTCTTGGCTCTTCAAGCAGCCACATTGGCTCAAGTAAAAAAAATGCCAAGATACTCCCAGCAAGGGTACCATGTAGTTCTTCCAGCCAGTTGCCTTCACCTTCTCAGAGCCTGTAGCCATCCACATGGCTGTTGGTGAAGTCTTGCCCTTGCCCTCTTCATCCCTCCCTTTGCCATAGCTACCCAATTTCGGAACCTTAGGTGGTGGTGGCAGCAGACCACTTCCACCATGAAGTCCTCCACTTGGAGCTGCTGCAGTCCCAGCTGAAACATTCACAGGGATAGGCCCATGAGTCTCCTCCAGCTGTTGAAGTTGCAACTTCAACTGCTCATTCTCCATCTTCAACTCCTCATTCATCTTCTTCACCTCCTGCACGTGGTTCTTCAAGAAGTTCCATCTCTGCAGCAAGCTCTCTGCCATCTTAGGAATGAAGAGGGCAGCAGAGGTCAACACCCAGTTTGCCTTGGTGGTGTTCTGGAAGGGAATGAAAATTTCCCCACATGGTGACCCATTCTTGTCTGCAATCCTGGCATAGCACTGCAGGTTCTGCCAGGTCCCACCATCTGGCACATAGCTGTTGGCAATGTACCAGGTAGGCCCATGAGTAGTGTACCACAGGAAAAGGTCTAGCTCCTTCTTCTTCAACACATGCTGCCCATTGACCTTGAACTCTGTCATCAGCCAGGTGCCGGTCAAGAGGTCTGTCACTGTCCTCAGTGTGCACAAACTCCAAACAAACTTGGGCAAGAACCTGTGTTCTTACAGCCTCTGGGGCTCCAAGATACATGCAACAATACAAGCAGCCACATGGGCTCCCTATTTCCAAGCATGCCTACCATGACAATTTCCTAGATTTGATTATATTATATGTACACATTTCTTATTATCATGTTATAGCCTTATGGCTCCAAGCAAGCAACAACACAGCCTTATAGGCTCCATGGACATGTAGTTTACAAGGCCAAAAAACATTTTTTTCCTTTCACCAGCTTGGCTTCTCAGTCTGCCTGACCCGATTTGCCTTTGACAAATCTTCCACTCTTGTTGTAAGTTCTCTTGGTGCCTTCCTCACATTGGCTACAATCACTGTGCAGGTATTCAAAACACTTCTGCAAATTGCCTGCTTCAAGCATCACAGCTACATCAGCATGCTTGTTTGCTGGCCATTGCAAGACCACGGAGCCACCATCATCAGGCAAGGTGACACTGACAAATGCAGGGTGGTCTGTGCTTTCAGTCTTCTTAGCCTTTTTCTTCCTTGGCTTTTCCCTTTCTTCTCCAAAGAGTTCACCAGCAGTCTCAGAATCCTGCTCCTGCTTTTTTCTTTTGATCTCTTCATGCAGCAAATCAATCAAAGAAGCCATCTTGGTGCCTCCTGAAAGAGATAAATTTTTCTTCTTGCAATCAGGGCAAATCATCGTGGTGATGGCATGGTGTGAAGGCCTCAGCTTCAAGAAGGTATCACCATCATCATTGGTAATGAGCAAATCTTCTGGAATTGGCACCAACTGGCCTTTCCAACTCACACCCAGCAATGATTTCACTTCCAGGTCCATTGCTGCTGCCAAATCCTTTGAGGAAAAGACTGGGCTTTTGAGGACAACTGGCAAACCTTTGAGCCAAGCTTTGCACATGAGTTTACACTTTCACAAGTCCTTTACAGCAAGCAACTAACAAACAAGTCTCATTGTAAGCAACAATCAGCCAAAAATGGCTCATAAGTACACAACAGCAAGTTGCTGCAAGCAAACCAGTTTTCCACCTGAGCAATCTTTAGGTCATTCTGTGAAACTAGGCCTTTCTCTTCTTGGCAACAAGTCCAGCTTCTGCCTTTGCAGCAGCACTGATCTCTTCCCTCTTCTGCTTCTTCTTGGTCAAATTTTCATGTTCACACAGTAGCAAAGCACCAGGTTCCAAGGACACGGTGTTCACATAGCAAGGAACTGCCAAGCCATGCAGCTGCTTCGTCTCCAACTGCATGTTAACTAGCTCTTCTTCCAAAGTGCTTTTCACATACCAAAATGGTACAAGCACACTCTTGGAATCCATCTTGTCGAATTCAGAAATCATCTTGGGCGGGCTGATGCCAAAATTGCCAACCAAGATTTTCACTTTGTCCTTTTCTTGATCTTTCAAAGGGAACAAGCTTCCATAGGCCTTCAGAACCAAAGCTCCAGGAGCAAAATGCTGCAAGGAGCAGACACCAGTGGGGTGAGCAACAAAGCCAACAGCCTTGTGGTTCACAGGGTTCGTGCTGAAGGCCTTGCGCAATTGCAATTGAGCTTGGTGCATGCTAATGGCCTCCTGAATGCCAGGGTGCTTGTACAGCAGGTGCTTCTCTGCTATGTCAGTGCTGAGCAGCACAGGCATATGCTTCTTTGTTTTCCTCCATTCCTTCAAGTCTTCACCCAAGGGCACTAGCAAATGCACAGCAGCACCCACCAAGGGCACATGCTCAAACCTCAGATAAAAACAAATGCAGGGGCTGCTTTAAACTTTTAGACATACAGAGGAGCCACACAAGTTCAGCAATTTTAACAAATAAACATAATCACAATCAATATCCTGGGTCAAGGAACTTAGCACCTTCTTTGGTCATTTCCAACAGCTTGTAGATGGCTTGGTCATGCTTTGGGTTCTGGTAGTTGGCCCCAGGCTCCAAGTGCTGGTGCTGCAGCATTGCAACAGAAGCTTCATCTGCTGTCAGCAAATCTTCAAAACTTTCCAGCCTTGCCAGCTGGCAAGCCATGAGAGCTACTGGGAGCAGTGTGGTCTGGAGGAGACAACATTTCAGCTCCAAACTGATCTGTGATTTCTTGCAAGCTTTCCCAAATCTTGTTTTCTCGACTGAATTTCTGCTTTTGGCACAGGAACAAGACAATGCGGATGCAGTACCTGCCAAACACACCTTGCTTCTTGTAGTCATCCAGGTGGGTAGCTTGTTCAACCATTTGCCAGCCATTGGCCAATAGAGCTTCAGCCTCGGCTAACTCCTTGCCACACTTGTTCCTCAGGCGGTCAAAATCTCCTTTCACAAGCAGCTTGCTGATCTTGTCAACAACCTTGCTGGAAGTCAACTGGGCTGCCAGCATAGCTACCCGAAAGCAAGGTAGCAAGCTGCCATGGATTTTGAAATCAAAGTGAGTAATCACTGCCATGAATTCTTCCCCCAGCAATGCACTTTCTCCAAACTGCTTTGCAAAGGCCACTAGGAAGCTTGCCAGTGGCATTTGCTCCCCTCCGGTGTAGAGCTTTGCAAAGTGGGCAATCACATCCAAATAGTGTTTTACTGCAGCAGCCGCACGCAACAGAAGCTGTCGAAAAAGGTTGTTTTTCTCGGATTTCAGAAGAGACGTTTGGCTTTTTTTTGGCGTGGTTTTGGAACTAGCTCGTCCTTCAGAGGCACGGTGTTTTCCCCCCGGCAGGTGAAAATTTCGAAGCTGTTTGACTGCAGCAGCCGCAGGCAACAGAAGCTGTCGAAAAAGGTTGTTTTTCTAGGATTTCAGAAGAGACGTTAGGCAGTTTTTTGCCACGTTAGGCAGTTTTTTGGCGTGGTTTTGGAACTAGTTGTTTTTCTAGGATTTCAGAAGAGACGTTAGGCAGTTTTTTGGCGTGGTTTTGGAACTAGCTCGTCCTTCAGAGGCACGGCGTTTTCCCCCCGGCAGGTGATTTTTTCGAAGCTGTTTTACTGCAGTAGCCGCAGGCAACAGAAGCTATCGAAAAAGGTTGTTTTTCTAGGATTTCAGACGACACGTTGGGCAGTCTTTTGGCGCGGTTCTGGAACTAGGTCGTCCTTCAGGGGCATGGTGTTTCCCCCCGGGCAACAGCAGCAAATACAGGACCCGCAGCAGCAGCAGCAGCAGCAGTTGCAGCAGCAGAGGCTTTTGGCGCGGCATAGCAGCAGGAGCAGCAGCAGCAGCAGCAGCAGCAGCAGCAGCAGCAGCAGCATGAGGACTAGCAACAGCCGCAGGCAACAGAATCTGTCGAAAAATGTTGTTTTTCTAGGATTTCAGACGACACGTTAGGCAGTTTTTTGGCGCGGTTTTGGAACTAGGTCGTCCTTCAGGGGCATGGTGTTTTCCCTCCGGCAGCTGATTTTTTCGAAGCTGTTTTACTGCTAGCAGCGGATGAGCACAACCCCTACCCTTCTCACAAATGGTCTCCAAAAAATGTTTTTTTGATCCCTAATTAATGTTTTTTTGATCTCTGCTAAAAATGTTTTTTTTGATGCCTAAAAATGTTTTTTTTGATCCTGCCCCCTGTTTTTCTAGGAGTTCAGACGATAGGTTAGGCAGTTTTTACCCTGCTGCAGCTGCTGCTACAGTTCGTCCTTCAGGGGCATGGTGTTTTTCCTGCCGGCAGCTGCTTTTTTTCGAGGTGAGCTTCGCGCGAGGAACTGTTTTTTCGAGCAGCACAATAACAACAATAAAAATATTCAGACGACACGTCAGGCAGTTTCTTGCCCGCGGCAAGAGAAGCGGCAGCAGCAGCAGCACGCGGTTTAGCGGCATGGTGTTTCTCATCGGCTGACGTGAAAGAGTTTTTGGGCGCGGTTTTAGCAGCAGCGGGCGGTTCTGGAACTAGGTCGTCCTTCAGGAGCGTGGTGTTTCCCCCGGCAACAGCAGCAAATACAGGACCCGCAGCAGCAGCAGCAGCAGTTGCAGCAGCAGAGGCTTCTGGCGTAGCCCGTGGCTCCAAGTCAAGATTCTAAAAAAGGCTCAAGCAAGAAGCTTCTCTGGCTCATACTATTAATTTATCATGAATCAATGCATTTAACAAAGACAAACAAACAGCCCAGTGGGCTCCAAGATAATAATGAGTTATTCTGAAATATAGTATATAAATATATATTATATTATTTAAAGTAGTAATATATATGTATTTTCTAAACAATGATAACCAATATCTATTGTAATATTATACTTGTAAACAATAAATTGTATGATATTTTAGTATATTAATATATATTAGCATTGTTTCAGAAATAATATTAATTAAATCAAACTAATATGGAAAAAGGTTCAAAGCCATAAGTAAATATAAATAAAAAATCAAAAGTACCAAAAGAACTAATATTAAATAAAATATTTTTAAATAAAATTTATGTTTTTTCTGAAGCAAACAAAGAATGTTTTTTTCAACCAATTCAGAATCTGAATTGTTTGTCTGGACAAACAATTCAGATTCTGAATTAGATTTAACTTTTGTTATATTTATATGTTTTGAAAAAATAAATTAATTATTAAAAAAATATGAATAATTTGATAAATATACAATAAATTTGTAGCCCAAACCACTTTAAATGCAGTCAAGTGTCTTCTCAGTGTCTGAGCCAAACATGTAGTAGACTGACTCCACAGGGTCTGTCATGGGCAATGCATTCACAAAGCATTCCCATTTGGCTTTGTGGAAGTCAGAGTTCAGCTCTTTCTGAGTTTCAGTGGATAGCATTTCCACAGCATTATCCATGGCTGGTGCAGGAGCTGGTGTACTCATTTAGCTGATTTGTCATGTTATGTCATATTGATCTCACATGAACAATGTTTTAGATACTTATTCATTTTTTACCAACCTTTCAATTTCTGAGCACTTGTTGGCACAAGGCTGCAGGGTATACAAAATTCATATGTGCTTATTCATGTAACACATGAATGTCTGAATGATTAATCAGCCTGCTCAATGGCTCCAAGCAAGTGACATGCATGCAAACAGCCAAAAAGGCTCCATGTATCAAAGCCTAAGTATGGCTCTTTGCAATTCAATGCCAAGTAAGCCTTGAACATGTTCATTTTTTCCACATCTTTTGGATCAGCTCTTTGTTGAATCATCTTCTAAAAAATCAGTGGATTCTCCACTGCTGCATCCTTGACAGGTAGATTGCTCATCTATTCTGAGCCCCATGGATAGAGCTTGTCAAAGCCCACATTCCGGAGAGTGTAGATGTGGTTGTCCACCATGGTTCTCATAGCAGGATCTTGTAGATACCTTAGATGTGATGCTGTGCCACTGATACATTATGAGAAACTATTGCAGTGCCCCAAACTTGAGTCAAGCTGCAGGGCCACCAGGGTATCAGCCTTCTGCCAATCCTTCTGGATATAGGCCTGGGCTGACATTAAAACAGTATTATTCAAGTATTATTTGTTCAATTATGTTAGCCTCTTGGCTCTTCAAGCAGCCACATTGGCTCAAGTAAAAAAAATGCCAAGATACTCCCAGCAAGGGTACCATGTAGTTCTTCCAGCCAGTTGCCTTCACCTTCTCAGAGCCTGTAGCCATCCACATGGCTGTTGGTGAAGTCTTGCCCTTGCCCTCTTCATCCCTCCCTTTGCCATAGCTACCCAATTTCGGAACCTTAGGTGGTGGTGGCAGCAGACCACTTCCACCATGAAGTCCTCCACTTGGAGCTGCTGCAGTCCCAGCTGAAACATTCATAGGGATAGGCCCATGAGTCTCCTCCAGCTGTTGAAGTTGCAACTTCAACTGCTCATTCTCCATCTTCAACTCCTCATTCATCTTCTTCACCTCCTGCACGTGGTTCTTCAAGAAGTTCCATCTCTGCAGCAAGCTCTCTGCCATCTTAGGAATGAAGAGGGCAGCAGAGGTCAACACCCAGTTTGCCTTGGTGGTGTTCTGGAAGGGAATGAAAATTTCCCCACATGGTGACCCATTCTTGTCTGCAATCCTGGCATAGCACTGCAGGTTCTGCCAGGTCCCACCATCTGGCACATAGCTGTTGGCAATGTACCAGGTAGGCCCATGAGTAGTGTACCACAGGAAAAGGTCTAGCTCCTTCTTCTTCAACACATGCTGCCCATTGACCTTGAACTCTGTCATCAGCCAGGTGCCGGTCAAGAGGTCTGTCACTGTCCTCAGTGTGCACAAACTCCAAACAAACTTGGGCAAGAACCTGTGTTCTTACAGCCTCTGGGGCTCCAAGATACATGCAACAATACAAGCAACCACATGGGCTCCCTATTTCCAAGCATGCCTACCATGACAATTTCCTAGATTTGATTATATTATATGTACACATTTCTTATTACCATGTTATAGCCTTATGGCTCCAAGCAAGCAACAACACAGCCTTATAGGCTCCATGGACATGTAGTTTACAAGGCCAAAAAACATTTTTTTTCCTTTCACCAGCTTGGCTTCTCAGTCTGCCTGACCCGATTTGCCTTTGACAAATCTTCCACTCTTGTTGTAAGTTCTCTTGGTGCCTTCCTCACATTGGCTACAATCACTGTGCAGGTATTCAAAACACTTCTGCAAATTGCCTGCTTCAAGCATCACAGCTACATCAGCATGCTTGTTTGCTGGCCATTGCAAGACCACGGAGCCACCATCATCAGGCAAGGTGACACTGACAAATGCAGGGTGGTCTGTGCTTTCAGTCTTCTTAGCCTTTTTCTTCCTTGGCTTTTCCCTTTCTTCTCCAAAGAGTTCACCAGCAGTCTCAGAATCCTGCTCCTGCTTTTTTCTTTTGATCTCTTCATGCAGCAAATCAATCAAAGAAGCCATCTTGGTGCCTCCTGAAAGAGATAAATTTTTCTTCTTGCAATCAGGGCAAATCATCGTGGTGATGGCATGGTGTGAAGGCCTCAGCTTCAAGAAGGTATCACCATCATCATTGGTAATGAGCAAATCTTCTGGAATTGGCACCAACTGGCCTTTCCAACTCACACCCAGCAATGATTTCACTTCCAGGTCCATTGCTGCTGCCAAATCCTTTGAGGAAAAGACTGGGCTTTTGAGGACAACTGGCAAACCTTTGAGCCAAGCTTTGCACATGAGTTTACACTTTCACAAGTCCTTTACAGCAAGCAACTAACAAACAAGTCTCATTGTAAGCAACAATCAGCCAAAAATGGCTCATAAGTACACAACAGCAAGTTGCTGCAAGCAAACCAGTTTTCCACCTGAGCAATCTTTAGGTCATTCTGTGAAACTAGGCCTTTCTCTTCTTGGCAACAAGTCCAGCTTCTGCCTTTGCAGCAGCACTGATCTCTTCCCTCTTCTGCTTCTTCTTGGTCAAATTTTCATGTTCACACAGTAGCAAAGCACCAGGTTCCAAGGACACGGTGTTCACATAGCAAGGAACTGCCAAGCCATGCAGCTGCTTCGTCTCCAACTGCATGTTAACTAGCTCTTCTTCCAAAGTGCTTTTCACATACCAAAATGGTACAAGCACACTCTTCTTGTAGTCATCCAGGTGGGTAGCTTGTTCAACCATTTGCCAGCCATTGGCCAATAGAGCTTCAGCCTCGGCTAACTCCTTGCCACACTTGTTCCTCAGGCGGTCAAAATCTCCTTTCACAAGCAGCTTGCTGATCTTGTCAACAACCTTGCTGGAAGTCAACTGGGCTACCAGCATAGCTACCCGAAAGCAAGGTAGCAAGCTGCCATGGATTTTGAAATCAAAGTGAGTAATCACTGCCATGAATTCTTCCCCCAGCAATGCACTTTCTCCAAACTGCTTTGCAAAGGCCACTAGGAAGCTTGCCAGTGGCATTTGCTCCCCTCCGGTGTAGAGCTTTGCAAAGTGGGCAATCACATCCAAATAGTGTTTTACTGCAGCAGCCGCGCGCAACAGAAGCTGTCGAAAAAGGTTGTTTTTCTCGGATTTCAGAAGAGACGTTTGGCTTTTTTTTGGCGTGGTTTTGGAACTAGCTCGTCCTTCAGAGGCACGGTGTTTTCCCCCCGGCAGGTGAAAATTTCGAAGCTGTTTGACTGCAGCAGCCGCAGGCAACAGAAGCTGTCGAAAAAGGTTGTTTTTCTAGGATTTCAGAAGAGACGTTAGGCAGTTTTTTGCCACGTTAGGCAGTTTTTTGGCGTGGTTTTGGAACTAGTTGTTTTTCTAGGATTTCAGAAGAGACGTTAGGCAGTTTTTTGGCGTGGTTTTGGAACTAGCTCGTCCTTCAGAGGCACGGCGTTTTCCCCCCGGCAGGTGATTTTTTCGAAGCTGTTTTACTGCAGTAGCCGCAGGCAACAGAAGCTATCGAAAAAGGTTGTTTTTCTAGGATTTCAGACGACACGTTGGGCAGTCTTTTGGCGCGGTTCTGGAACTAGGTCGTCCTTCAGGGGCATGGTGTTTCCCCCCGGGCAACAGCAGCAAATACAGGACCCGCAGCAGCAGCAGCAGCAGTTGCAGCAGCAGAGGCTTTTGGCGCGGCATAGCAGCAGGAGCAGCAGCAGCAGCAGCAGGAGCAGCAGCAGCAGCAGCAGAATGAGGACTAGCAACAGCCGCAGGCAACAGAATCTGTCGAAAAATGTTGTTTTTCTAGGATTTCAGACGACACGTTAGGCAGTTTTTTGGCGCGGTTTTGGAACTAGGTCGTCCTTCAGGGGCATGGTGTTTTCCCTC
>CAMXCT020000012.1:168989-191510 GCA_947184155.2 Cladocopium goreaui
AAGAGGGCAGCAGAGGTCAACACCCAGTTTGCCTTGGTGGTGTTCTGGAAGGGAATGAAAATTTCCCCACATGGTGACCCATTCTTGTCTGCAATCCTGGCATAGCACTGCAGGTTCTGCCAGGTCCCACCATCTGGCACATAGCTGTTGGCAATGTACCAGGTAGGCCCATGAGTAGTGTACCACAGGAAAAGGTCTAGCTCCTTCTTCTTCAACACATGCTGCCCATTGACCTTGAACTCTGTCATCAGCCAGGTGCCGGTCAAGAGGTCTGTCACTGTCCTCAGTGTGCACAAACTCCAAACAAACTTGGGCAAGAACCTGTGTTCTTACAGCCTCTGGGGCTCCAAGATACATGCAACAATACAAGCAGCCACATGGGCTCCCTATTTCCAAGCATGCCTACCATGACAATTTCCTAGATTTGATTATATGTACACATTTCTTATTATCATGTTATAGCCTTATGGCTCCAAGCAAGCAACAACACAGCCTTATAGGCTCCATGGACATGTAGTTTACAAGGCCAAAAAACATTTTTTTCCTTTCACCAGCTTGGCTTCTCAGTCTGCCTGACCCGATTTGCCTTTGACAAATCTTCCACTCTTGTTGTAAGTTCTCTTGGTGCCTTCCTCACATTGGCTACAATCACTGTGCAGGTATTCAAAACACTTCTGCAAATTGCCTGCTTCAAGCATCACAGCTACATCAGCATGCTTGTTTGCTGGCCATTGCAAGACCACGGAGCCACCATCATCAGGCAAGGTGACACTGACAAATGCAGGGTGGTCTGTGCTTTCAGTCTTCTTAGCCTTTTTCTTCCTTGGCTTTTCCCTTTCTTCTCCAAAGAGTTCACCAGCAGTCTCAGAATCCTGCTCCTGCTTTTTTCTTTTGATCTCTTCATGCAGCAAATCAATCAAAGAAGCCATCTTGGTGCCTCCTGAAAGAGATAAATTTTTCTTCTTGCAATCAGGGCAAATCATCGTGGTGATGGCATGGTGTGAAGGCCTCAGCTTCAAGAAGGTATCACCATCATCATTGGTAATGAGCAAATCTTCTGGAATTGGCACCAACTGGCCTTTCCAACTCACACCCAGCAATGATTTCACTTCCAGGTCCATTGCTGCTGCCAAATCCTTTGAGGAAAAGACTGGGCTTTTGAGGACAACTGGCAAACCTTTGAGCCAAGCTTTGCACATGAGTTTACACTTTCACAAGTCCTTTACAGCAAGCAACTAACAAACAAGTCTCATTGTAAGCAACAATCAGCCAAAAATGGCTCATAAGTACACAACAGCAAGTTGCTGCAAGCAAACCAGTTTTCCACCTGAGCAATCTTTAGGTCATTCTGTGAAACTAGGCCTTTCTCTTCTTGGCAACAAGTCCAGCTTCTGCCTTTGCAGCAGCACTGATCTCTTCCCTCTTCTGCTTCTTCTTGGTCAAATTTTCATGTTCACACAGTAGCAAAGCACCAGGTTCCAAGGACACGGTGTTCACATAGCAAGGAACTGCCAAGCCATGCAGCTGCTTCGTCTCCAACTGCATGTTAACTAGCTCTTCTTCCAAAGTGCTTTTCACATACCAAAATGGTACAAGCACACTCTTGGAATCCATCTTGTCGAATTCAGAAATCATCTTGGGCGGGCTGATGCCAAAATTGCCAACCAAGATTTTCACTTTGTCCTTTTCTTGATCTTTCAAAGGGAACAAGCTTCCATAGGCCTTCAGAACCAAAGCTCCAGGAGCAAAATGCTGCAAGGAGCAGACACCAGTGGGGTGAGCAACAAAGCCAACAGCCTTGTGGTTCACAGGGTTCGTGCTGAAGGCCTTGCGCAATTGCAATTGAGCTTGGTGCATGCTAATGGCCTCCTGAATGCCAGGGTGCTTGTACAGCAGGTGCTTCTCTGCTATGTCAGTGCTGAGCAGCACAGGCATATGCTTCTTTGTTTTCCTCCATTCCTTCAAGTCTTCACCCAAGGGCACTAGCAAATGCACAGCAGCACCCACCAAGGGCACATGCTCAAACCTCAGATAAAAACAAATGCAGGGGCTGCTTTAAACTTTTAGACATACAGAGGAGCCACACAAGTTCAGCAATTTTAACAAATAAACATAATCACAATCAATATCCTGGGTCAAGGAACTTAGCACCTTCTTTGGTCATTTCCAACAGCTTGTAGATGGCTTGGTCATGCTTTGGGTTCTGGTAGTTGGCCCCAGGCTCCAAGTGCTGGTGCTGCAGCATTGCAACAGAAGCTTCATCTGCTGTCAGCAAATCTTCAAACTTTCCAGCCTTGCCAGCTGGCAAGCCATGAGAGCTACTGGGAGCAGTGTGGTCTGGAGGAGACAACATTTCAGCTCCAAACTGATCTGTGATTTCTTGCAAGCTTTCCCAAATCTTGTTTTCTCGACTGAATTTCTGCTTTTGGCACAGGAACAAGACAATGCGGATGCAGTACCTGCCAAACACACCTTGCTTCTTGTAGTCATCCAGGTGGGTAGCTTGTTCAACCATTTGCCAGCCATTGGCCAATAGAGCTTCAGCCTCGGCTAACTCCTTGCCACACTTGTTCCTCAGGCGGTCAAAATCTCCTTTCACAAGCAGCTTGCTGATCTTGTCAACAACCTTGCTGGAAGTCAACTGGGCTGCCAGCATAGCTACCCGAAAGCAAGGTAGCAAGCTGCCATGGATTTTGAAATCAAAGTGAGTAATCACTGCCATGAATTCTTCCCCCAGCAATGCACTTTCTCCAAACTGCTTTGCAAAGGCCACTAGGAAGCTTGCCAGTGGCATTTGCTCCCCTCCGGTGTAGAGCTTTGCAAAGTGGGCAATCACATCCAAATAGTGTTTTACTGCAGCAGCCGCACGCAACAGAAGCTGTCGAAAAAGGTTGTTTTTCTCGGATTTCAGAAGAGACGTTTGGCTTTTTTTTGGCGTGGTTTTGGAACTAGCTCGTCCTTCAGAGGCACGGTGTTTTCCCCCCGGCAGGTGAAAATTTCGAAGCTGTTTGACTGCAGCAGCCGCAGGCAACAGAAGCTGTCGAAAAAGGTTGTTTTTCTAGGATTTCAGAAGAGACGTTAGGCAGTTTTTTGCCACGTTAGGCAGTTTTTTGGCGTGGTTTTGGAACTAGTTGTTTTTCTAGGATTTCAGAAGAGACGTTAGGCAGTTTTTTGGCGTGGTTTTGGAACTAGCTCGTCCTTCAGAGGCACGGCGTTTTCCCCCCGGCAGGTGATTTTTTCGAAGCTGTTTTACTGCAGTAGCCGCAGGCAACAGAAGCTATCGAAAAAGGTTGTTTTTCTAGGATTTCAGACGACACGTTGGGCAGTCTTTTGGCGCGGTTCTGGAACTAGGTCGTCCTTCAGGGGCATGGTGTTTCCCCCCGGGCAACAGCAGCAAATACAGGACCCGCAGCAGCAGCAGCAGCAGTTGCAGCAGCAGAGGCTTTTGGCGCGGCATAGCAGCAGGAGCAGCAGCAGCAGCAGCAGGAGCAGCAGCAGCAGCAGCAGCAGCATGAGGACTAGCAACAGCCGCAGGCAACAGAATCTGTCGAAAAATGTTGTTTTTCTAGGATTTCAGACGACACGTTAGGCAGTTTTTTGGCGCGGTTTTGGAACTAGGTCGTCCTTCAGGGGCATGGTGTTTTCCCTCCGGCAGCTGATTTTTTCGAAGCTGTTTTACTGCTAGCAGCGGATGAGCACAACCCCTACCCTTCTCACAAATGGTCTCCAAAAAATGTTTTTTTGATCCCTAATTAATGTTTTTTTGATCTCTGCTAAAAATGTTTTTTTTGATGCCTAAAAATGTTTTTTTTGATCCTGCCCCCTGTTTTTCTAGGAGTTCAGACGATAGGTTAGGCAGTTTTTACCCTGCTGCAGCTGCTGCTACAGTTCGTCCTTCAGGGGCATGGTGTTTTTCCTGCCGGCAGCTGCTTTTTTTCGAGGTGAGCTTCGCGCGAGGAACTGTTTTTTCGAGCAGCACAATAACAACAATAAAAATATTCAGACGACACGTCAGGCAGTTTCTTGCCCGCGGCAAGAGAAGCGGCAGCAGCAGCAGCACGCGGTTTAGCGGCATGGTGTTTCTCATCGGCTGACGTGAAAGAGTTTTTGGGCGCGGTTTTAGCAGCAGCGGGCGGTTCTGGAACTAGGTCGTCCTTCAGGAGCGTGGTGTTTCCCCCGGCAACAGCAGCAAATACAGGACCCGCAGCAGCAGCAGCAGCAGTTGCAGCAGCAGAGGCTTCTGGCGTAGCCGCAGCCGCAGCCGCAGCCGCAGCAGCAGCAGCAGCAGCAGCCGCAGCAGCAGCAGCAGCAGCAGCAGCAGCAGGAGGACTAGCAACAGCCGCAGGCAACAGAATCTGTCGAAAAATGTTGTTTTTCTAGGATTTCAGACGACACGTTAGGCAGTTTTTTGGCGCGGTTTTGGGACTAGGTCGTCCTTCAGGGGCATGGTGTTTTCTCTCTGGCAGCTGATTTTTTCGAAGCTGTTTTACTGCTAGCAGCGGATGAGCGCAACCCCTACCCTTCTCACAGATGGTCTCCGAAAAATGTTTTTTTGATCCCAAATTAATGTTTTTTTGATCTCTGCTAAAAATGTTTGTTTTTGCTGCCTAAAAATATTTTTTTTGATCCTTCTCCCTGTTTTTCTAGGAGTTCAGACGATAGGTTAGGCAGTTTTTACCCTGCTGCAGCTGCTGCTACAGCTCGTCCTTGAGGGGCATAGTCTTTTTTCCTGCCGGCAGCTGCTTTTTTTCGATTTGAGCTTCGCGCGAGGAACTGTTTTTTCGAGCAGCACAACAGCAACAATAAGAATACTCAGACGACACGTCAGGCAGTTTTGGTACTTGCCCGCGGCAGGAGAAGCGGCAGCAGCAGCAGCCCGCGGTTTAGCGGCATGGTGTTTCTCATCGGCTGACGTGAGAGAGTTTTTGGGCGCGGTTTTAGCAGCAGCGGCAGCGGCAGCGGCAGCTGCAGCGGCAGCAGCAGCGGCAGCAGCAGCGGCAGCAGCAGCGGCAGCAAGCAATAAAATTTGTCAAAAAGAGACGTTAGGGACTTTGTGGCGCGGTTTGGGAATTATGTCGTCCTTCAAGGGCATGTTGTTTTTCCTCTGGCAGGTGATTTTTTTCGAGCCTGCTTTCAAGTTTGCATGCTGAGAGGTGAGGCAGACAAGAAAGCTGGAACTGGTCGTTTGTCGTTACTTTGCATGCCATTCCGTTCGGCGACACACGCGGCCATTGGATTGCTTGTGTTTGCTTTTGATGCGCCCAAATTCTTTGGTGCTCTGGACGCAGGTTCCACAAGTAGGGCATGTGTGCGAAAAGTGGGTTGTCGGCAGCGTCGGCCGAAGAACTCCATCCTGCACGCGAAATTGTTTGCCACACACGCGTCGGTGGTCGACATTTCCGGAAGCAATTGAAGTAGTAATAGATTTTTGGCAAAAAGGGCATGCGTACACATAAATCTTTTCTGGTGCTGGAGTTTGCTCTATGTCTTTTGGGATTGCATCCTCATTTGTACCTTCTTTTTCGCTCGTCATGGTCTGGCTCGAATGATCATGTGTGCGTGCTTTCTTGTTTGCAGCGATTGCTTCCCATGTCTCCTGGATAATGTGCCTGCGGTGAATTCTTTTCCGGAGAGGCTCTAGGCGAGCTATACTGGCAGCAGCAGCGCGCTTGCGGACTGCATGCTGCACTTTCTCAGCGTAGCATGTGTCGCATGTCTGCGTTCCATCGTTGCCAGAAGGCCGTCTAGAAATAAAGTAGGAAAATTGGTGCCGTGACCGCCGCTGGTGGCAGACCGCGCATTTCCAAGAGCCGCGGGTCTTCGTCTGGCATTGCAAACACAATCGACGTTTCGGATTCGGGGTTTGCCAAGCCACATGGCTGAAATATTCTTTCGTCTGCTTTGTTTGGCATAAAAAACATTGCTTTTTTGCATCGCATGATAGACAAACGCGATACATGCTCCACCGTGGATTTCGATGCTTGCTTGCAAAGTGACAAGCAGCGTGCCATAGGCCGCACTGCGTGCACCGATATGGTGTGCCTGCCTCGCGCTTCTGCGCGGTGCATTCTTTGCAGACCCGATAGGTCTCCTGTTTCCACTGCGCTTTGGTGAAGGCGTCTTTGCGTTTCATCTCCCCACACTCTTGACAGAGCCTTTCGTCCAAGTACTTCTTGCGCAACGCATCCCAGTCCACTGGCTCCTGCTTCCACACATCAAGCAGAAGTTGCCGTCCCAGTGGAAGGCCTTCTTGAAAAGGCGCCAGCGGGAACGGTCGGTAGATCAAGATCTTCTGCCGTGTGCGGCTCCGCGTCATCCCAATGTACGCCGCTATGGGGTCAGCACCCACCATGTCAACGATTACGCCCGGCTCTATTGTGCTTCCTTGCGCGCCGTAGAACGTGTCAGCGAAGTCGGGCGCGATGGGAAATTGGTACCGGGTGACTTTCAATTGTGGGTTGGTGCGGCCTGCGTCTAGAAACCACTGTGCACTTTGTATGCTGACCGGGAAGACGTTCTCTTGATCGATGCCTGGAATTGTCCAACGTGTTCGCGTCTCAAAACGCACGAAGATATAATCGGGGAGTTTGTTCCATATTACTGCTCCATCTGCCGCTGCTGTTTCTGTCTCAATGCTTGACCACCCGCAAATGGTTCCATGACATCCTTTCAAGATCTTGAAATCCTTTCGGTGGAGGTGTTCCCGCGCTTGTACAGGCATATTCATGCACAGCGGAAGAATACCGTACCGATTCCCGCAATCAGCATCGCTGCGTTGCAGCCATGTCAGCTTGTCTTGGGCGATGTCAGGCTTCTCGCGCAAAGCTCGCGATGATACCTTGTCCGTAGCCACTGCATAATAGATGACTTGCCCCTGCTGCCGCGCCCATTGTTCTGCACGAAGTTTATTCACGTGCCATGGCACTTCACCCCGTTCGCGTGGAAAATCCCCCGCGCCATGCTGAAACCTTCTACAAAGCGAGGATCGTTTGCGTCTGCAGCAACTAGACGCTTGGTATCCCGTTCAGCGCGACAGATTGGACATTCGTACTTGAGAATCGTTATCGCTGTGGAGGCGTTTTTGTGCAACTGATAACATGTGTTTTCTTGACACATAGGCTGCTGAGTCCTAGCACACCAACTTCCTGGAACCTTTGTTGGTCGACCATGCAAGAATGCATGGTTGTCTTCGGACAAACGCCCCACGCGAAGTTCTGCTTGCAAGTCTTGGAGCCACACGTCTTGCGTTCGCTCGCAGCGAACCAGTTCGGTCACTCCTTGTAAGCCACCCTGCGCGCTGGAGGCCCATACGAGCTGTTGGCCTTGCAAACTCAATGGCAACTTCTTAGATGAAACGCCTGTTACAAGATGCCAGGGGATTTGTCCGAGAAAAGTTCCACGCGGCGGAGGTAGCTGCCACAGGTCTCCCGACAGAATGACATTGAGCCCACCAAAGGGCGCAACGCAGTTAGGATTCTGCTTACCGTATTTAGTCGCGGAGACATCTAAAACAAGCTGGCGGCATCGGGCCTCGAGGCGTGCTAACATCTCGGCACTCACCATGCTGATTTCGTCGATCAGCAGCCAGCGCCATTGCACGGCTTGTTGCGCAAGATTTAGAATCCGTTGCGCGTCAACGTTGTGATCATTGCCGTGCCAAGCCCCAATGCTTGATGCATGGTTTCGCCGTCCAAAGGCTCGGCATTGACAGCTTGAAACGCGACAACTTGAAATTCCTTTCCTGACGTCCATCCAAGGCACTCCTCGAACAAATCGCGCCGCGCTATGTTCAACACGTATGACTTACCTGTGCCTGGGCCGCCATGAAGCGCCCAGCGCAACGCTTCGGTATTGGTGTCTGCCGCGCCGCCGCGCTCTTGTCCGGACACAGCTTCATGTTTCACCCGGGCGCAGATGGTTTCGATGAACGCTAGCTGTTCCGGATTGCATTTGCTCGTTCCGCGCAAGTCGCGGAGGAAGGCATCGACTTTCTCACATGTTGCTCGTGCCTCGGCTTCGCACGAGCCCGGCGTGGGAATCTTTCGAACTACAGCTCTGTCGGCTTTTTTTGTGTTTAAAGCTTTGATTGCCCGACGAACTGCGGCTGGATCGTGTGCGTGGAACGCATTGTTGCTCTGCGTCTTTGTATTCGTCACATTCTTATTGGTTGTTTTTGCCCATGTTGCTTCCGCTTGCGCCGCTGCTTCCTCGTAGCTTGCCAAAACTTTATCGTGAACTTCTGGACCTCGTTCTGCTTTATGTACAGTGGCCCTTTTCCCAGTTTGCCGGAATGACGTTTTTAGAGCTGTCGGCAGGCTAGTGGGAGTAACTAGACGCGGTTCATCAATGCCACTGTCGTCACTGTTCGCTTCCTCTGCACCGCTGGGACGGACACGGTAGACTGATAGGAAGTTGCCGGTGCACCGTTTTGTTTCTTCGCATGGCAAATGCGTCAACCACATGCGCAGAGCTTGTACCCAAGTTTCTGTTGGCGCTTTCAAGCGGCCCACAAACGGGACATTGGCGCTAGCATTGTTAGCATCGAGGGTCCACGCGCGGAAATAGGTCATGGTCAATCTGGCGTTTACTTCTTCTTGACCCGCTTTCTGCAGGGGTACGGGCGAATTTTCAAAGTGCGGGCAACAGGGGCGACGCCGACGTAGCAGATAACAACGGTGTCGAAGGTGTGCTGTTGCCGTTCCATCTTCTAAACATATTCGACCCGGCGTAGTTTGCACAGCCAGGCAATAATGAGTCCCTGGTTGCAAGTGCAACGTCTTGTCGGGATCTGTTTGCTTTTGTATAAATTTGAGACCTGCTGCCGTCAACGAAACGTCCCAGCTACTACGCTCTTCCAATTCCCATTCGCGTTGCGTCGTCGGTACACGAGCCATGGTGACTGCCCAATGTGCAACGAACTCATACGGTGACAGCCACCACACCTCTGCTGTCTTGGGCCGGTGCCCATAGACTTCTACAATGTCAAATGTTCCTAGGTGTCGGACACCAGACGATTGCCTTTGAGTCCATTTCACGGCGCTGCGTCGCATGGACGACGCCGCATCATCTCCGTTGTGATATTTTGCAACAAAGTCCGCAAAAGCAGCCCCAGGGAAGCTTTCGAAGGTTGCTGTTGCAATGCGTTCGGCTGAGACGACCGTGTCGTCGCGATGATAGGCGCGCAGATTACAACATTCGACCTGTCCTCGCACCACGCCTTTGAGATACGCATCGCTGAGGAATCGGTTTGCATGTCGCTTGCCTAGGTCATCTAGTGGTTTCCGCGCATGCTGCGCATGCAACTGTTCGTGTCCTTTTTGGAATTCTCTGATTTCTCCATGTCCCATCGGCTGGCCCTTGGAGCAGTAATCCGCGCAATAGCCGGTTTGTGCGTCTTGCGCCCGCTGCGCCGCCAATGACATCTGCTGCCGTTCTTCCGCTGTCAATTGGTCGCCGCAAGTTGGACATGAATATGGAAGCCGGTATGGCACCTGCACATCGCAATTTGCACCACGTAGTCCTGCCAACATTGCTGGCGCGCAGCCATTTAACCACTCGTGCCCACAGGGCCCATGCAAAGCTCCTAAGCGATTTTTTCGTCCACTGCTTGGCATCCCGTACGTTTTCAACTTGCAAGGACATATAGTAGGTTGCGCACACAGCCATTGCGTGCGGGGAAAATCACTCTTACACACCCCTGGCCGGTCACTCTTTTGGCAGCCTGCCAATGGGACGCGACCTTGGGTAGTTTCATTGTAAGGATGGTAGTGATGCTGTTTCAGAAGCTGCAGTTGGACGACGTCTTCTGCCATGTAGCGCCTTCGCCAGTCTGCAGCTTCGTTTTGGGCGTTATCGGTTTCAGTCGCACGTCGGAGTTGATATGTCGGAACCGTTGTCATCGTTACATCTAGCTCGTGCGTTGGCCAGGATGCTTCCGCAGCGGCGATGCGGCGTTCCATGTCTTCGTTCGATTGGCCCACATAACTTGCATGACACACATGCGCATTGTATGCTTCGTATTCTATGCGCAACGCAGCCAACTTGGCGCGCGAAAGCCGGAAGATTTCTTCCAGTGAAGTATGTTGATGCAAACACTGCACAAACACTTGCATGTGGCCATGTTCCGCCCCGCTGCTCTTCTGAGCTTCGAGAGAGAGAGAGATATATATATATACTGCGTCCACGCGACCGAATATGCCACCGTTTGCTTCTGCGTTGCTGCCGCCCAGGTCTTGACACGGCTCCAATCCACTGAAGCGATTGCAATCTGGACAGTATGGACACACACGAACGCCGAAGAGATGCTTCAACATCAAATGCGTCAGCACCCGAAACCCATCCACAGCAGCCAACGGATCCCGCGCTAGAACTTCGCGGCGTTCTGCCCAAGACATCGGTAAAGTGAACTCATGCTCGAAAGGTCCCATGGCAATACCATCCTGCAATCCCAAATGCGGGAAAAACATATCCCCGGCCGGGAAATCTTGCCCTATGGATGCGGCGCGAACGGGGTCACAGGAGCGAACGCGCGTCATCCGCACAAACAGCTGCTGATGCGCTTCATCGGGCGTAAATGTCACAAACAACGGCACTCCGTACCGGATACGCATGGCTTGAATCTCGAACCGCATTCTTTTCCGAGCTTCTTGAGTCCCAGGCAAGCCTTGGGCTGTATGCCGCATGTTATTCAAAAGTTTTCGGGCCATAGGCTTTAGCCCTTGCACATAGCGGAGCTTCGCAACCTCACCCTTGACGGGCCGTGGTTGTCCATTGACATCTATGTAGGAACCTTTCAAAGCAAGAAGCAATTGCTGGGCAGCTGCTTCGACATGGCGCCCTGTCGGTTGCACCCATTCTTGGATGTTCTCATCAAAGAATGTGCGGGAATAGGCGTCTGTAGTACGTGAAAGGTTCAGCGCAGATCGGAAAAGCAAATTCCAGGATGTAAAGCCAAAAACCCAGTCAGGACTGACTTGGGCTTCGATGCGCCGCGCCATGGCGCGCACCCTCGTGTTCAGCTCCACATACGGATCATCTGCGTGTCTTCGTAGCCGTTGTCGCTGGCTCCACTTCGGAACGTCGGGTAAGCCAATGCCGTACGGGAAGACGAAGGGGAAAGCCAACGCAAAATACAGCGGCTGGAACTGGTCCAGAAGTTTGGTCCCAGTATACAACGTCACTTCGGGCAGAGGCTGTGCAGATGCTGGCTCAGCGCGGGCCACAACCTCTTCCAATGCAGACACATGTTGAGCATTCACGTCTTGGCATCCAGCACTTGTTTTTTCCAGGACAACTGCATTGGGTTTCAGCATGTGACCAAATTCTCGTCTTGCCTCTTCGGCCGTCATTTGATCATTCACCGGTGTGGCAGCCTTTTGGCGCAACACTTGATCTAGGCTCCCATCGTTGTCAAGCAACGCAATGATTTCAGCCGGCACGTCATTCTCGGGGAGCATCTCAGCACGCGTTTCTACGACTGCCATATCAAGACCCTGATATGCCGGATGGCTACGCGCAACCATGGCAGCAATCAGCCCTACAACCACCCGGCGACGAACCACGGCCTGGTGTATAATTTGTTGACGTATTGCCTCTTTATCTGTCTTGTCACCGATTTTTATGATGACGGCTACCTTGTCACTTAGTTCCTTACCAACGTGCGGCAGCATATTCACGCAAGCGTTGGTGGCCGGGGTTCCCAGACGCTCAAATTCTGCTAACAAGTCTTCCCAGGGGAGCGGGAATGTCGTGGCATTGCCCTTTGCACACAGACGATGTCGATTCATGAGCGCATCTTGGGCTAGACTGCGATCTTGGAGATACCGCCATTCAATGCTGAAACAAGTTAATGCAGTCATGCAAGGACTTGCGCATAATAATTCCAACATTGTGCATTCTTGTTCATATAGTTCTTTCGGCGGATGCCCCAGGAACAAGTCGTTGCTCAGTGCCTCTAGCGGCTTCATTCTCTGTCGATATATCCTGGTGCGGCAAGACGTGCACATAGGTATTTCGCAATGTGTGCACAGCCGATTCGACGGACAACGCTGGATGCATCTTTTATCTTCTGGGCATGCAAGCACGCTCATATTGTATGGGGCGCAAGCGATGGTACAGGTCCATTGCGCCAATTCGGATTGCAAACCGGGTTGCGTCTCAGCAGGCAAGGTCGTCACATAACGTGCGTGATACGCGCTCATCCCCAATAAAGCTTCGAGCATCTCAGGAACATGGTCGAAGAACAATCCAGTGCGTGGCTCGTAGCTCGTAGCCATGAAATTTGTTGGTTCGGAAAACCGTCCACGAATGGGAACCTACGCGCGCACACGAAGCAGATCGCGGTACCGACGTGGTGACCCAGCATGTTAGAGCGGAATCTCCGCAAACAGCGTCGGTCAATAGAACAAGTGGCAAGGGGGCCAGACTGTTGGCAGCGCTGCGTCAGCAGGTCCTGATATGCTTGGAATGTCGCTTGCGCGGGGCCAACCTGTGATGACCACCGCAGTGCCAAGTCATGTAATGCAGCCGTATGACGCTGAGCAACGTGTTCTGCGAGTGCCGCTTGGGTTGCACACTCGAACCCGCAGCTTCGAAATGCGCAATGGTAATCTGGCAAGTCATATGCGAAACCGAGAGCATTCTGTATATTCTGCCACAGAATCAGTATGCTCTATGTGGTGCCCACTTTTGTCTTCACCAAGCGACAATTCTTATGGGTCCAAGTTGGTACCAAAGAATGTGGTGGTTTACTACTAACAGATGACCAGTTAATCTCACTTGACCCGGTGTTTAAACCTCTGACACAGACCCTGCTTTGATCAATGACTTCCGTTAAAGCACTCCATTTGATCCATGGATGCTCAATGAAATCCCATCATCGCTGCTTAAACCCACATTTTCCCAATGCCTCGCGCTTCCGCTTCGACCCTTTCGCCTGCCACTGCTTCAGCTCACGAAAAAGATATGACTAAGATGAAACCAGTTCTACGTGAGAAAACATCTCAAAACTCGGGCTCGGTATATTTTTCTTCGCTGTGATTTACTGTTGATAGTTGGTGTCGGTCCCCTAGAGCACCGACATGTCCTGGCCTGCAAGTCGTCCTTTTTCAGCATCTTTGGGCACGGAAAGAGTTACTCTGTGTCTGCATATATCATGGGATTCGTGTGACTTGTTTGCACAAAAAAGTGGAAAAAATCGACTTGCTGTGCAGATCTGCGCAGTGTTGTGATGCTGTTGGCATGTCGTTTCCCCATCGATGACTGGCCCGAAAAAGCCAAATTCCAATGCTTCAATGAAGTGGAGAGCAGATAACAACAACAGCTGCTGAATTTAATCTACACAAAAAAAAAACGGAAGAACCCAAAAAATGTTGCGTCACAACCTCCTGGTTTTTTTTTCCGGGGTCGGCGGCAGGGGCGGCAGCCCTTAATATCTTTCTTACCTAATCTTGCTCTGATCTCATTTGCCACGTTACGGCATCTGATATTTCTATATGCTATATTATGTTCTGATACCTTCGAACCGATTTTTGCTCAAACTTTCACGCTTTGCTACTTTTGCACTGGCATTTTGATCTTGCTGTATGAATACACTGGACTTTTGACGCTGCACTTTTGGACTACGTACCGGAACCACTTTTATGTGGCAACGTGGTGTATTCCAATGACTTATTTTTCTTTCACACCGGACCCACTCTAATGTGGAACCTGATGGACTTTTACAACGTTTTTGCTTGCAAGAACTTTGACGTGGGGCAGAGACTTTCCAAGAGGAAGACTTTGCCTTCTACACCTTTTGAGCGGTACTTGTTGCGCAAGAAACTTAGTACCGCTTTGCAGGAGTGCATCGGGTTCAACTTTCCGGTGATACTTTGAAACTGGCACAGGTGATCCACTTTGGGGTGAAACTTTGACGACAGACCAACTGAGTTTAGACCAACTTTGCACTTTTGCAGGTCAAACTTTGAGATCTACTCTTCTACTTGTTGCACGTTTTGGAAGAGCACCCAAAACTCTTGCCATCACTTTGAAGCCATGTCAGCAACTATTGAAAGTGTTGACAATCCACTTTACAATAAGTGGCTAGATACAAGAACTTTGAGATCGAACTTGACAATGGATGTTGCCGCCGCGTTGCCACCTCGGATCTCGGACCTCGAACCTCGGACCTCGGACCTCGGACCTCGGATCTCGGACCTCGAACCTCGGACCTCGAATCTCGAACCTCGGACCTCGGACCTCGGACCTCGGGTCTCGGACCTCGGACCTCGGGTCTCGGACCTCGGACCTCGGACCTCGAACCTCGGACCTCGGACCTCGGACCTCGGACCTCGGACCTCGGACCTCGGACCTCGAACCTCGAACCTCGGACATCGAACCTCGGACCTCGGACCTCGAACCTCGGACCTCGAACCTAAGGGACAATCTGGTGAAACCAACTTTTTTTCTGAGCAAACCAGCTTTTTTTTTCCAAGATGTTTCTGTGTTTTTCCTGCCTTGCATGGATGTTGAGCCTGTTGGTTTACATGGGTCTATGTTGTGTCCACTTGGATCTTCCTTGCCAAGATGTTGTCCATACCTCGCCTCCATGTTGGGTCTATGTTGGATCTGCCACCATGATCCTGGGTCTTGGTTGGGTCTATGTCTATGTTGGATCTGCTATGTTGGGCCTATATGTTGGTCTATGTTGGATCTGCTGAGATGTCCACAAATGTGTAGCAAAGCTAGCGTTGGGGCCATAGGCTTTATGTTGGACGTATCCCATGTTGGACATGTTTTCCTTTTTTTTGATTTCCAGGGGGGAGTCCGCCTAAAGGGCCTAAACCCGGGGAAGGCGGACTCCCGTATTTTTTGAATTTGGTGATCTTGGTTACATTAAAATTAACAATGTTGGCTTTTACTGCAAACCACCACAGGTCAAGTTTCAGTGCATTTGCTATCCGTCAAAATAACCAGGACCCTAAGGCGCTGCCAAAGTGCCTCTGACGCTGCAAAAGTGTCATGAACTATTAACCATGATTCATTTCATCATGGGTAATAACCATGAACGATTAACCATGATTCATCTCATCAAGCGTATATCTTTATTGAACCAGCAATCAGTATGCAATTCCCTGCATCATTTTCTAACATTTTCACAGTTAACCGTACTATCAATCAACATCATCATGCATGACAGTACGGTTAACTGTGAAAATGTTAGAATATGATGCGGGGAATTGCATACTGATTGCTGATTCAATAAAGATATATGCTTGCTGAGATGAATCATGGTTAATAGTTCATTGTTATTACCCGTGATGAAATGAATCATGGTTAATAGTTCATGACACCCTTGTAGCGTCAGAGGCACTTTATTTTGACGGATAGCAAATGCACTGAAACTTTGCCTCGGACCTCGGACCTCGAACCTCGGACCTCGGACCTCGAACCTCGAACCTCGGACCTCGAACCTCGAACCTCGAACCTCGGACCTCGAACCTCGGACCTCGGACCTCGGACCTCGGACCTCAAACCTCGGACCTCGGACCTCGGACCTCGGACCTCGAACCTCGGACCTCGGACCTCGGACCTCGAACCTCGAACCTCGGACCTCGGACCTCGGACCTCGGACCTCGGACCTCGGACCTCGAACCTCGAACCTCGGAACCTCGGACCTCGGACCTCGGACCTCGGACCTCGGACCTCGGACCTCGGACCTCGAACCTCGAACCTCGGACCTCGGACCTCGGACCTCGGACCTCGGACCTCGGACCTCGAACCTCGAACCTCGGACCTCGGACCTCGGACCTCGGACCTCGGACCTCGGACCTCGGACCTCGGACCTCGAACCTCGAACCTCGGACCTCGGACCTCGGACCTCGGACCTCGGACCTCGGACCTCGGACCTCGGACCTCGGACCTCGGACCTCGGACCGACCTCGGACCTCGGACCAAGTGCGTTCTGAGAACTTTTGTGAATTTGATGTTGACTGGACGTCAAATTTGCAACGTAAGACCTGGTCCTGGTGCCAGGCACTTTGACATGCTGGATCAACTTTTCCCTGGCATATCATTGGAGCATTCTTACCATGCTCCTGAAATACTTCGTCATGGAACATGCCAGTTGGTGAAACCACCAAATGATACTTGCGCACAACTTTCTGGGTTGCATTGCCTGAACCGTTGTCTTTTAAAGTTTTGGCAACTTCCAGAATCTTTGCAAAGGACTTGTCATAGGCACCTGACAATTTGCAGTTTGGACTTTGTCCTCGAAGTGCCTTGTTGCTCACTACTTTTGGTATGAGCATTTACAATGTCCAGAACATTGGATTGGGTCATCATCGGATGACTTTGATTGGACTTAGACTTCCTGTCTTCTTTGTCAGAACTTTGGTCCAATCAGGTGTCAACTTTTGGAACCGTTACTACATTGATCACTTTTTGAAGGTCAATGTAACTTTGGATTACTTTGAGTTTCCAAGAGAAAGTGTGATGTCTTGCGCACTCTACTCTTTCAGTATGAGCTTCAACTTTATGGCTCATCAGTTCAACTCGCTTGTGGCACGTTCCAATGGCAACTTTGTCAGAATGGGACATTTGATTGTACACAAGAACTTGAGGGATCAACTTTCTGATAATGAACATGCAATCCCTTGAGAATTTTTTGGTTCCACTTTTCAGATCGATGCTGTAGATTTGAATTCAGAATTCACTTGAGTGTCACCTGAAACTTTGGGCGTCGACTTTGCTGTCGTTTTCTTTTTGCTTCAAGCTTTTGTTTCTACTTTTTGTTCAAGTGATCCTTGAACTACGTTCATGGGACAGACTCACTTTGGCACTCTCACTTTTATTTAAGGCAAACTATGCAAAGGAGTTTTGAAGTGCTTTAGGCGCCAACCACTTTGTACTAGAGACATCCCAACTTTTGGTTTCGAAGTCAACTTTGGTAGGATAATTGAAAAGATGCTGACTGAACTTTTCTGATCCTGGAATTTTGAACTAGTAGCTTGACTTTTTCAGTACTTTGCATGGTTATTCAACTTTGAAACATGCAAGGTTAATTAGTGCGACTTTAAAGTCACAGGGCTTTAAGTCAAGGGGTGCGAAATATCATGCACTTTTGTCCCCTCTTGCATGTTTACTTTTGTCATCATTACTTTGCCAAATACTTTGGCTCAAGGCTCATGTGCCTGGAGAAAAGGAGACTTTGCTGAGTTTTACTTAGGTTGGACTTAGTAGTTGGTTGGAAGTACTTAGAGTACTTTGGGTTTTCGCAAGCTCCCAACACGCGGCAAACAACACACGTAACGCCCTGCCTTAGCCACAACTCTCACCGGGCACTTGCACTCAGAGGTCTGCACTTTCGATCTGCACTGCCGCCGCCTGCGCAGAGTAAGTCAACATCGACTGGCAGCTTGCCCCTCTTTTCACTCAAACTCTGATGCTTGTTGGGCAACCTAGGCTGTCTCAACGTTATGTCATCAAAACTGAGACGAACATCTGATGATCAAAACCGAGACCAGTGCCGAGATCTGCACTTTCTCGCTCAAACTCTAATGCTCGCTGTGCTGTTGCCTGCTCAACTTCATTTTCTGTTCGCAAAATCGGATTCCGGAAGCAGTAGGGGGCCCTGCGCAGTTGGCTGGCCGGAATTCTGTGGAAGCCCTTCCATGCAACCTTTTTTCATCAAAACATTCCTCGGCGTTTGGGCTTCGTGTTGGCTTCAAGCGCATCGGTCTTCCGCTTGAGGAGAGCGTGCACGGATGGCGACGCTGCACAAAACCGCTCATCCGCCTTAGTGGTGGCCTTGACATAGATGCAGTGGGCACCTTGTGCCTTCACCGCCTGTGCCAGATGCTTGCTGGTGAAACGGTCAGCGAAGTCCACGGACCTGACGCACTGGTCAAACGGGGCGTCCGCCACGCGGCGGGCCACCTCCTTGGCAGCCGGGACCTCTTTTGGGCCGAAGCCGCCCTGCGCATCGATGCCGAAGAAGCGCAGGATCTCCTCCTCCTGACTGCGCAAAACAAAAAGGCGCAAAACTAAAAGGCTCAAGTCAACCCCGTCCTGCGCGCCGATGGTTGCGAGCCGGACCTCCTCGAAGGTCTTGGTCTGCAAAGCCTGCGCCAGGTCCTGCGGGGTTGGAAAGGCTTCGCAACACACCGAGCCTTTGCAAAGACAAGGCTGGAAAGACAAGACAATGCACCGGCCTCCAACTTGCCCACGTTGCCGCCGGAGAGGTGGAGGAGATCCGACTTGTGCTCGACGGCGGCGGCTCCACCGTGGTGCTTGAGGAACGTCTGGACCTGGTCAGGGAGAGCCAAACAAAAACTCCAAGGAACGCGCTCAGCAAACCCGCCTCCTCCTGCTGGCACTCTTCCTCGCTCAGCGGTTGGACCTGGAACCGAACTTCCCGGGCGTCCGCATCAAAGCTCAGGGCCATGGAGGCGCTGCTCGCCAACACGATGACTTTCGCCAATTCGGCGTCGTAGCCCCATGTCTTGGCGAAGCCAGAGCAACTGCGTACAACTGCCATGTCGCTGACCTCCCGGGGGATCTCCAGGATGACGATGGGCAGGCGGCTCAGCTTTTTTGCGGCCTGCTTCAAGGCCTCCTTTGCCTCAACGTCGCCGAGGGCACCCAGCTCCTGGCAAAGCTTTTCTCGTGCGACCTGCTTGTCGTCGGCGAGCTGCACGTGGACGATGCCCTCACGAAAGCCTGCCTGTTCCAAAGCCTTGAAGAGGGCAAAGCTCTTACCGGCCAGGTGGTTGCCCCAGATCAGCACGGGGGAGCGGTCATCCAGATCCAGCAGGCGCTTCATGGTGACCTAGCACAACAGGGTGAAACACAAAGCGACACGGATGCTGACGACTTGTGCATGACACCGGGCCTGGACCTGCTCGCGCGGGATTTCCACTTTGGGCTGGAAAGCGTGGAAGGAACTGTGGATCACGCGATTAACCATACGAGCGCGATCTTGTTCTTCTTGCCGGCGCTTCCAAGCGTCTAGCACAAAGCCACCGATAGCAGCACCTGCGCCTAGAGCTGGTACGCTACCGGGCACGCGGCTGAACATGGCTCTGATGCGCTGTTTCATCGCTGCTACAAGCCCAACATGACTTGAACACTCAGATTTCTGCGAAAAGAAAACAGGCAAAGAGCTGAGCTTGTTATTACTGCTTGCGAAGCACTCTCTGCCGGTGCCTCCAGGAACTGCGAGAGCTCCGCACAAGGCCTCGAAAGCGCGTACACAAAGGCCTTACACCGACTGCCTTTTCGAAGTCCAAACAGTCAAGCCTACCCTGGCTACACTCCACCAACTGCCGTCCCCACAGTCCCCACAGGCCTGCCGAAGGGGCGTTCGCAGAGCTCCACATGCTGCGGAAGAAGCAAAAGCAAACAACCATCACATGCAAAAATCCAGAAAATGCCCATGGTAAATCTTAGCCTTACCTGTATTTATCATAGTTTTAATATGTTTCAATAGTTCTTTTTGTTAAAATTTGTTAATGCATCATATATGGTTTTAAGTTGCAGTCTACGTACACCTTTTGCACATGTATGTGCCATCAGGAGAAACTGTGTACACTACACATTATAAATTGTGTTACATTCCATGTGCAGCATGCGATGTGCGAGACATGTTTGCCGGTACCTGGTTGACTCCAGAGATCCGCTTGAGCAAAGGTGTCTTGAATGCAGGGCATGAGAAGGCCTACAAAAGAAATAAGCTTGACTCAATCAACTGTAAAACTGATACAAATGTAGGTCAAAAACATGGCTTGACGAGTTAAGCGCGGTACTATCTCAGCCTGCGCATTATTTGTCAGCCTTTCAGGTCTGTAAAGCCACTGCAAAAGCACAGCTTCGCTCAGCCAAGAGTGCCCTTTGGGCACATTGCATTTGCAACGGTTGACTTCTACAACCGCCTTCAGAGTTCACTAGCTCACCTTCAGCCTTTCCTGGCCCGAGAATGGCTCGCATTGATGTGTTGTTTCCAGCATGAATCAACATGGGAAGAAAATGCACAAGCAATCTCCTTCAATTTTTCCACAGCCTTCTTCCGCCGTCCTTGCCGCGCAAGTTGCAAGCCTGAGTCTGCATCGAATCCAACACCGCATTTCTGAAGTCATCTTGCCATCTCGGGTTCCGTACACTTCGTCGCTATTTCCTTCGCACGCGGGACGCTCTTGACAATTTGCGCCTGTCATCTCCAAGGGCAGCTATGGTGATGTCCAAAGGCTTGTCAACACTCAATCCCAAACAAGTCTCTGAGACCTGATAACCACGCCACTTGATTTTGAAGCGCTTCTTCTCATCCACAATTCTTACCTGCGGTGGAGAAGTTTAACAAGCGCATCCTTCATTTGCAAGCAGACACTTGCAAGACTGAAAACCATGTGAGCATGTTGCAATCAGTTTGGAGGGTACGTTTTCTTTTGAAACCTACATGTAGACAACAGCTCTTACAGGAATCGGCACAAGCACAATTCCTCCCCGAAAGAGCTCAAGCTGAGTACGTAATGCAAATGCAGCACAGGCCAGGCCATCTTTTACCAGCTGCGGCTAAAACGCGTGAAAGGCTATGCCCCGCACCATTGCTTTGGCTGTCCCTTTTGTCTTCTTTGTAACCTTGCAGCCTGCTTCTGCTGAAGCCTCCTCCACTTCATGGCGCACTCGATATGTGCCAATCCATGTGAAATGGTTGGACTCATTGGGTTCAAAAGCGTATTACTGAAGGCCCAGCGCCTGTCTGAATATCTGAGGTGACACAGGTAGAGGAGGCGCTTCAAGGACATGTGCTTCCTCTGCGACAAGACATAGCTTGGGATGTGCATGCTAATCAAAGACAGCATTGCAGGTGTAGGCAGAAACCATCTTTCTCGCATGACTTGCGGATTTTTTGGATAGCGTGCTGCTTGTTTCATTCTTGGATGTGTGAAGCGTGCGGCACTGGCCCGCCTGATCCTGCTCCTCAAACTCTTGTTGGTTTTTCCTACCATCTACTTGGAGGAATGCACGCAAGGCGCAATTATTGCACTTTGTGGGGGTAAGAACAACAAAGACTCCGCACACAACTGAACTGCAAGACATCAGTCAGATAGGGAGGTGTGGCTTTGGCAAACAATTAGGCGACAGAACTTATTCTCGGTGTCATTGCATCTTATGTCTTGCTCGTTGGCAGTGACAGCAAGTTAGCCTGTTTCACTTTTCCGTGCCCATCCCCCACTCTCGCTCGCTCAGGAGGGTTCTTTGCACAACACTTGTGGGTCAGATTAGTTTTGGTGTACCTTCTTTGAGTGCGCGCCTTGCTTGCTTGGCAGCGGCTGCTCGGGCCTTTGCAACACTGCATTGGTTTCACAAATGCTGTCAATACGCCCACACAAGCCAAATCAAAACATTTTAGGTTCCGTGCTTTGAGGTGCAAGACCAAAAGCACGCAAGAGATCATGGCCAGACTAGTTCGCCCGTGCTAAAACAGACAAAAAGGTTTCAATGAATGGCATGTCCAACAGGCTTCAAACTAAATGATGTGTCGATGTGGTCTTGTCTAGTCTTGTCTGGATTCATCTGCCAATCTTGACAGCTGCCTTGCCGGACAACTTCTGCATAAACTCCTAGTTGATTTGTGCGGGGACCCTGCAAAATGCAGATGACACACTTGCATCAGCCCAGAGTACGACGCCCACTCCTTTTGTAAAGAGTCCTACACAAAACTCATGGTCAAGTATTTTTTGCGATAAACAAAACAGGCCAAAGAAACCAAGCAAGTCAGGATGGACAACAAGCCTACTCACCACTCTGCTTTTCATTGGCATAGAGCTGAGGTGCAAAGCGTGAGAACGAAAATAGACAGCCAAGGCCATGTGCATTTGAAAGTTGCTTTGTGCAAGTTCCTTGCATTGCACCCGTCAGACCGTGACAAGACTGCTTAGCAGCTTGCAACTGTCTTGCTGTCACGCCCAAAGGCCAAAACACAAGTGAAGAAAGTTGCGAAGGAAAGGCCCTGCTGGTTGAATCTAACAACAGCCATCTGTTTTTTTGAAATGAACTGCGAAAGTTTGCTTCAAATTCCGTGATGCCCCCAGTTTCTTCGAGCATGTGTACCACAAAAGACCTTGGTGTATCGCGTGGCTGGATTGGTCAAAGCCTCCGCATATACCTTTTTCTCAGGCACGTGCACAGAGCTTAAAGCAACAAATGACGTGACTGGCACTAGAAGATTCAATCCTGAATTGTTGGTGTAAGATCTTCTTTTGCATTGAATTCGGCTCACAGCTTTGCGCTCACCACCCTTGTCTTATTCACAGAAGCTTTGCGGTCAGCGGCAGGAGCCTGTGATGACGGCATGCGCTGACATGTTGCTGCGCGAAGAAAGAAAAACCAACAGCTCAAAATGGCATCTGAGCACTCAACGCCAAATCCATGACGGATGATGCTGCGCACAGCATCCAGAACCTACACTGCTGAATCCTTTCAGAACACAGCATTGAGGGTGTCACAAGAAACGGCAACTACCTGGAAGTATTCTTTGGCGAC
>CAMXCT020000012.1:191610-223329 GCA_947184155.2 Cladocopium goreaui
TTGAACCCTCACCAGTTCATACCAGTTCATTCACACCGTGCTTCCAGGTGACTGTTGCCAAATCGCGGCAAGTATTGTTACAGCCTCTACATCAGAGCGAAAAGATGCGTCCAACCCACGTAGCTCTCACGTGAATGCACACAGCAAGAACCCATTCCGCAGCTGGAAACAAAGACATACCAAACTGGAAGTCACGCATTGTAACATGAAAGTAAACGTAGAAGTACTCCTTGCCTTCTGCACAAATTGCGGACTCCCCATCCTCGGCAAGGAGCTACCGGTCACAAAAATGCTGTGAACCAAGGTTCCCACCTGCACGACAGTCATGTTGCTGTCAGAGGCAGACCTCAGCTCACTTACCAAAGTATCCAAATTCCCGTTTTAATGCAAGGAATCGAACAGCTGAAATCCCAAGTCCTCTCAGCTGGCCTCCGGGACGCTGCGCCTTCGCTCCAAGCGCCTGGAGAAAGCTAAATCACTAGCGGATTGATTCAGTTATGTTTTTTTTGCAGAGCCAGGAGAGTAAATCATGTAACTCATGTGCAAAAGGCTTCAGATGTAGCATTGACAACTACAAAGCTACAGTCCAAAAAGGCGAATGCGCCTGTGCTGTAGCCTCTCTCTGCACTCGCTCCAAGAACAATGCGCTGCAGTGGATTGTGGCGAGGAAGATGATGTTCTGAGACAGAAAGAAGCAACACGCGCTGAATGCAGTCGGACCCCTCCCCCAAACAATGTAGCCAAAAACGAGAACTAAAATGCCAATTGTGAATTGCACGCTGTGCACTTGGGTTGGCATAGACATCACATGACATGTCTGTGTCGATCTTTGGATCAAGGGTGGGTCGAAAGGCCTTAACGGCTGCGCTGTGGCGCTGTAAAAGGCGCTGTGCTCATTTGTGGTCTTAGGACTTTGTGTGCCTGGGACTTGGAGCTGCATTACCACTTGCTGGCTTCGCATTGGTAGCGGAGCCGGATCCCATTTGGGTGAAGGCTCGAGCTCTACTGGATCCTCCTGCCAGTGCGCTACTACACCTTCGGCACGACGAGCACTACGGCTTTCGCACTGACATCAAGGAGATCCACGAATTCGACATTGTGATCCTCCATGGCTTCCTCTACGGCAAATGGACCAACGGCCTTGGACAACACGTCCACCAAGGATAGCTTCATCCCCCTGTTTTCAGGTCAGCCTTCGGAGTACAAGGAGTGGCGAAAGCGTATCACGATCTACCACCACAAGATGGCCATCAGCAAGCGATCGGCAGAGAGCATCCTGAACATCATTGGTTCCATGCAGGGCACGGCTTGGAGGCTGTTGGAAGATTTTCCATTGGAGAATGTGGAGAAGGACGGCACGTTCGAGGAGATCTTGAAGATCATGGATCGCAGTTTCCAGTATGATGAGCGAGTTCAACTACCAGCTGACTTCGACTCCTACTACAACCTGCAGAGAAAGGCTGGACAGACGCTGCTAGGCTATGTGTCTGAGCACGATGAAGCCCTGAAGAAGATCGAGAAGCACAAGGTCATTCTTCCAACTGAAGTGCAAGGATGGCATTTGCTGACCAAGTCAAGTCTTTCGAGGGAGCAACGACAACTTGTGACGTTGAGGGCCCCGAGACTTGAGAAGGAGAAGGTTCAGGAGGCAATGTTCCTGATTCTTGGGCAGGACAAGCATGCTGCAGCAGATGGGCGACGGAACTACTTCCATCGTGGCAAAGGTTCCAACCGAGCTTTTGCAGCCCATGATGAGGTTGATGACGACTTTGGCTTCCACGAGGACTATGACGACGAGTCCGTCTACTACCAGGAAGAAGCGTGGGACCTCATGGAGCCGGAGCTGGACGATGCGGACTTCGACTGGGATGCTGGGTACTACCAGTATGATGGAGAGGATGGTTCTCCACAGTCACCGCACTCAGCCCAGTCCGTGATTCCCATGAAGACTATGATGTAGAGGCCTATGATGCTGTGTATGCGGCATACCAAGATGCCAGGATGACGGACTTGAAGTTGAGCTGTGGCTACTTGCCGGCGGTTGCCCTGACAGACCCTGCTGCTGGAAATGTGTCCCCTGGAATGGCTCAAGCACCAGCGAGTCCAAAGGGGAGGAAAGGCAAGGGCATTGGTGGCAAGAAGGGCAAGTCCAAGTCCACTGCAACCTTCAAGTATGCCAAGCCTGCGGCAAAAGGTGTGGACCCAGAAGGAAGAGCCAAAGCAGCCATCATCTGCCTTCGATGTGGACAACCAGGTCACATGGCAGCAACATGCAGTGCCCCGCGACAAGGTCAGAAGAGATCGGCACCAACTGAGTCGGTCGCCAGATGTGAGGAGGATGAGAAGGCCATGGTCCTCTTCCTCGACCGCGATGGCACTGAGAGGCCAGATTGCTGCACGCTATGGACCGCTGAAGCGCTATGTGGAGCACTTGGGCTCCCCATCCAGAACCTGGAGTTCCACAAGGTCCAGAGGAAGTTCCACTTCGGCGGTGATGCTGAAAGGTTCTCGAACTGGTCAGTTCGGCTGACTTCAAGGAGAAGAGGATCAAGATGGACAACACCCCATAAATGGAAGCAACACTCGGCCTACATGGTGAATACCTGCTGCCCATGGCCGAGGACTTCGACCCTGCGCTACTCCAACGAGATCCCATGTTCGACCTTCGAGTTGATCCCGAAGAAGAAGTTGGCCAAGAAGTTCATTCCTTGGAACGCTTCGACGCTGAGGAGCACATCTTCTTCGAGGAGGACTCTCCGGTTGTGGAGACCAAGGAGGAGTTGCAGACATGGGAGAAGAAAATCAAGAAGAACCACTTCAACACCATGGAGCTAGAGATCCAAAACCTCGACAAGGAGTACAACGCCTATGTCACCCGCGAGCTCCACGGTCCAAAGCACAAGGTGATCTGGGAAGTGTACTGTGGAAGGGCCAAAGTTTCCAAGATCGCAGAAGCTATAAGACTCCAGACTGAAGAGTTCGGCTTCCAGACTGGCTGGAACTTTGACAAGCTGGAGCACCAGCAGATGTTTTCAACGACTTGCGGAGGAACATCCAGATGAAGTGCTGCTAGCCCCAGAATGCGGCCCTTGGAACAACATGCAGAACCTCTCGGCACAAGATGATCGACGTCAACGACAACTTCGTGAACTTCGAGATTGGCACCATCGAGTACATCTTCAGTTCTGCCGACAGGTCTACATGCAGCAGATCTCCCAAGGAGGCCATGCAACTCTGGAGCAACCAGCTGGCGCGAAGTCTAAACCAAAGCATTTCATGATCTTCCTGGTCACCACTCCACCTTCGACCAGTGTCAGTATGTATGTGTGCGCTTGGCCAACACTGGCGAATGGTTGCCGGTGAAAAAGACGACGGCAGTCAGGACCTCCAAGTCAGCAGTTGCCGCGGCTTTGAATCTTCGATGCCCTGGCAACCATGAGCATTGCCAGTTGGAAAGTTCGGCACCTGGCTTTGGTCGACGCGCTGAGTACTTGGCGGACTACCAGCCTGCATTCGCCACAGTTCTCGCTGCAGCTTTGGCCACTGAGGAAACGCCCCAGCAGCATGACGTGATTGCAGCAGTTGGCGATGACAAGGCGCACACAGGAGGCCTGATCAAGCTTCTCACGGAGAACAAGCAAGAGGCAGTGAGAGTTGTTCAACGACTTCATCGCAACCTTGGGCACCCGAGCCCTGAGGCTCTCTGCGAGTTGCTGATGAGCAGAGGTGTCAGTGAGACGGCGCTGAAGGTGGCGAGGGAGTACAAGTGCTTTGCCTGCTTGCGGTACAAGAAACCCAACACCCCATCGCCATCGACCTTGCACCCAACCACCAAGTTCAATGAGATCGCGCAGGCGGACGTCTTCTGGCTGAAGCTTCAGGACAAGCGCATTCCGGTGCTTAGCATGGTGGATCTAGCCACGAAGTACCAGGCGGCTGCAGTGATCTATGGCGAGAAGAGCGACGACTTCATCCATGCCTTGGAGCGGGCGTGGATCCGACACTTCGGAGTTCCGCGAGAACTTCACACCGATGAAGGTCGTGGATGGGCATCCGGAAAGATGGACGAGTGGACCACCAACCTGAACATAAAGCATGTGGTGGCACCGGGAGAGGCACACTTGTTGAACGACGGCACGCTGTCTTGCGCAAGGCCATTGAGATCTACCTCTCCGACCTCCAGCTGGACACCGTGGACGGCATCAGACAGGCGCTCTCCTATGTGGTCCCGCAGGTCAATGGTGCATCCCAATGGGTGCTCGGATTCCAACCTTCGCTTCCGGGAGAACTTGCAGGTGATGATCTGAATCCAGCACACCTGAGTCCATCAGATCGCTTCGAAGACATCCTGCAGAAGCGTGCTCATGCGAGAAATGCCCTGACCACTGCGATCTGACCGCAAGCTTCGTCGAGCATTGCTTCGGAAGCAAGAAGGAACCAATGTGCCTTTGGAGGTTTTTGCTTCGTGTTTCTTTTGGCGCGATGCCAAACAAGGCGACCTTGTGAAAATCAGGTGGTTGGGACCTGCTCGTGTGGTGGCTCGAGAAGATTCTGAAGTTGGCACACCGCAGACATACTGGGTGGCATTCAAGACACAGCTGATCAGATGCGCACCACACCATGTTCGAGCTGACTTCCGGTCCACCGACACCGCCATCGGCAATCTGCGAGAAGCACAGAAGAATGTGCAGAGGCTGAAGTCCAGAGGAGTGACCCGCTACATCGACCTCAACGTGGCCAACAAGCGGCGCTTGGAGGATGTAGATGAAGATGAGGAGTTGGAAGACTTAGCTGCAGAGGACTTTGAGGATGTTGAACCACCAAGGAGAAGGCCCCGGTTCACCTTGTCCGACGATGGCATGGAGGCTACGCCACCAACACCACAGGACATCCTCGAGGAGTTCGAGGTGAGCATGCCGGCCTCCCCAGCATTCAGTTATGCACCAACAACACCAGATGCGAGGTCACCACAAGCGAGTGAAGTTCCATCTGATGGCGAAGGAGACAGAGACCAAGCTCAACGTCCACCAGTGTCGCCACCAAGGACTCCACCTGGACCACCACCTGGCTTTGAAGCCGATGATCGACAACTACCACCAGTCCCTGAAGGAGATGAAACGCCCATGGCTAAGAACGAGGAGATGGATGACCCAGAACCCGGATCAGAACCAGGCCCGGCATCTCCGAGATCAAGAACATCACCGAGATCGAGAACTTCAACTTCCGCAGCACCTCCAACATTGGATCCTGCAACGGCGGCACTATACCAACCAGCTGCTGAAGGTGAAGACTTCTTGACAACGCGACGACGCATTGATCGGCAAGAGACTCTCTCCTTTGGTCCTTCCAGGCGAAATCCGAGATCAAGTTCCGCGAGTACATCCCCCTATGACCGAGAGACTTTGCCACCATCCACTGATGCTGAAGACATCTCAGGCGCGGCTTTCTACATCAACGGTGTGGATTGTGCTGAACTACCACCAGGATGGATCATGGACGAGGAGGGCTACTTCCAGATGTCCGAGAAGATGCACGACTTCTGGGAGGTCAAAGCTGGATGCCTGATTCGGCATCATGTCAAGCCAAGGCGAGGGCTGTTCTCAGTGAGCGAATGCACGGATCTTCCCATTGATCCCCAGGTGCTCGATCCAATCCGGATCACTCTGAAGTATGGTCCGGACGGCACCATCGAGACCATCAAGGACAATGGCACTGAGAACCACTTCGCAAAGAAGGCATGGCTTGGGCTCACGATCTGCGAGAAAGGAGATGGGCATGTATGCCAATGCACCAGCAGCTAGAGTTGCTAAGGACCAGAAGAAGCAGGCGCTGAAGTTCCAGAAGAAGGATGATAAGAACGACCTCTCCGAGCGCAAGATGACTGTTCATGAACGAGCACTGCTCAAGGAGGCCAAGATGAAGGAGTTGCAAAGCTTCTTTGAGAATGGTGTCTGGGAGTTTCAAACCACCGCTGAGGCCACCACCGAAAGGACTTTGACATCAAGGATGATTCTTAAATGGTCCAAGAACAGTGATGGCAGTCCTCGTGCAAAGGCGAGGTTGGTGGTTCGTGGTTACTCCGACATCGATGCGCTGGAGGGCAACCTGGAGACATCCTCGCCAACTACCAGCCGGCTTTGGGCTGGACAGCTTGGACAGCTGATGTGGCAACTGCGTTCTTGCAGGGCTTGCCGCAAGACCGCAAATTGTGGGTGAAACTTCCTGCTGAAGCTTTGGAAATGTTGGGGGCACCACCTGAAACCAGGATGCTGCTGAGAAAGCCCGTGTACGGGCAGTTGGATGCTCCGAGACGATGGTACTTGGAGGCGGTTCGGAGACTCAAGGACATTGGGCTACGACAACATTGCCTTGACCCCTGTGCATTCCTGATGTATGAGGAGGACTTTGCCATCGGTCGACAACATCCTTCAACTAGCGGTGCGCTAGGAGAACGTCGTCTGTGTGGCGTCATCTGCCTCCATGTGGATGACATGCTTGGATCAGGCAATGCCCAGTCGGCCACCTATCAGCAGATCTCCAACCAGCTCAAGCAGGAGTTCAACTTCCGCGAGTGGCAGGAGAAGGAGGACCTGGAGTACTGCGGTGCATCGATCAAGGTCACCACGGATGAGATCACGCTGGACCACCAGAAGTACATGCACAAGGTGAAGCCCATGACGGTTGAGAAAGGTCAATCGCCCGAGGACGAGATGGATCAGAAGGGCATCACCCAGCTTCGAGGCTTGGTCGGAAGTCTGCAGTGGCCAGCAGTTCAATCGTCACCACACCTTCAATGCAGTGTGAGCATGCTGTCTGCGAATGTGACGAAGGGGCTGACCAAAAGTGCGATCGATGCCAATAAGTTGCTGAAGTTTGGAAAGGAAAACAGTGATGTTGCCTTGAAGTATGGCCCCATCGGAGCTGTAGAAGATCTTCGGCTGGTCATGATGTTCGATGCATCGTTCTGTTCAAGATCGGATGGCAGTTCCCAAGGAGGCTATATCCTGATGCTCGTTCACCAACAAGCCTTGGGTCCCCGTATCATGTGTGGGACTGGAAATCCTTCAAGTTGCGAAGAGTTGCGAGATCTTCGCTGGCCGCGGAAGCTGAAGCGGCAGGAGAGGCAGTGGATGCTCTTGAGATGGCTTGCCGCTACTGGGAGCATTTGATTCACCCGGAGCTGCAACTGGCAGAGCTCATTGGTTTGAAGAGCTCACTGCATCCAGTCATGGTGACGGACGCCAAAGCTCTCTACGACAGCTTCCACCGCGACACCATCAACAATGCTGCTGTGGACAAGCGCACCAGTTTGGAAGTGCGAGTGACCAAGGAGCAGCTGACGGCTTTGGGCGGCAACTTTCGTTGGGTGAGCTCAGAGCGACAATTCGCCGATGGACTCACCAAGGAGTCAGCGAGGCAGCTTCTGGCGGACAGGTTGCGCTATGGCAAGATCAAATTGGTTTGGGATCCAACCTACACCGCGGCCAAGCGTAAGACCGTGGAGGAGCGAAATCGCAACATGGAAGAGCATGCTGTGACGAGGCACGAGCACGAGGAGATCCCCACTGAAGAGATCAACGTGGTGCGATCCAACGAGGTGATCAAGTATGTGGACATTGCTCAGAATGTCAAGGTGTCTGAGAATGTCATCGCCCGGCCGAGCCATGTCGGCCATCCAAATTTCCTGGACTACCTCAACGGCTTCCACAATTTCACGCACTACCTCAACGGCTTCAACTACTTCCTGCACTACCACTTCGGCATGGTCATTTTGCTGCTGAGCCTGCTGGCTCTGGAATGGATGCCTGGTGCTGAGGCATCATTGTTGGAGGACAACCAATGTCCCTTGGAAGAACCACCCTTGGAAGACATGATGTCTTCATGGGAGATTTTTGACTTCGTGGCCATCGAAGGCTTCATGCTCTGGAATGCTTTGATCATCGCCGTGAGCTACAAGTTTGGGCAGCGCGATAACATCAAGAAGGGTGAGGAGGCTGCAGAGATGGCAGAGATCCTACACAAGCAAGTTGAGGAATCCCTGCAGGACCAACACTTGAAGATGCAGAAGTGTGCTAAGGAGAAGCACGACGCAGCCCATCAATACATGAGAGCACTGTCCTTGGCCACCGGTGAGGCAGAAAGTTTGGGAGAGCTAGTGTTGGAGGCCGTGAAGATTTGCCATCGAGCTCAACGTGAACTCGAACAGCTGTCGGCCTTCCATCCTATGTACAAGCGGCTGTGGATCGCAAAGCATGGTACAGTGTGGCACCAAGTTGAAGATTGCCACCATTTGCAGAACTGCTCTGCATCCAACGTGGTCGAGCGTGTTCCTTGCTCGACATGTGCCTGTGCTCCCCAGACTCCGTTCATTCGGAACCAGGATGGTGAAACGCTGCTGGATGAGCTTGGAAGCTTCGTCCGGCTGGTGCTGGAGCGAGATGATCACCCATCCTGATGCCTTGCCAATTTCTTTTTATCATTTTGTGCTTTCACCCATGTGAATTGCACGCTGTGCGCTTGGGTTGGCATAGACATCACATGACATGTCTGTGTCGATCTTTGGATCAAGGGTGGGTCGAAAGGCCTTAACGGCTGCGCTGTGGCGCTGTAAAAGGCGCTGTGCTCATTTGTGGTCTTAGGACTTTGTGTGCCTGGGACTTGGAGCTGCATTACCACTTGCTAGCTTCGCACCAATTAAAATGAAAACTGTGACAAAACAGGGTCATCAACTAGCCAACAGCCTCGTTTTGGGATTCCAATTTGTTCACAATGGTTCCATCAAGTTAGGCTTACCTAGATTATGGTTCATAGCCAGGTATTTACACTGTTCATTGATGCTCGGACATCATCACTTGCGTTTGCTTCTCAAGCAAATATCCTTCGAATCTTCCAGGTTGAGAGAGTCCATGCTTGTTGCCGTCCTTGCAACCGTCCTATAAACATCTCTTGATGGAACCGTGTGAAATCTCTTGAAAAGTGCATCTTGTCATTCACCCACCAGCGTTCGGCATGCCTTGGTCTCGGATGTATCCCGCAGCAAGTCCGAGAAGAATCACCTTTACTGAACCAAGAAGCTATAGGTGCTTCACACAGGATGAAGCAAAGATCACTAAGCCACACACAACCATCCATAAGGCAAGAGAGCCGTGGTAGTCCTCGGCTAACAGCAGCTCAGCTCAAACTGCAGTGATTTCATGCTGGCTTAAAGATGTTAAGATAGGCCGGTTAATGGAAATCAAAAAGATATGCCCTTCAAAAGCAGGCTTGAAAGATCTTATCAGCAAAGAAGTAAGCACCTGTAGCTGACATGAGGGCGAAGTCTCTGGAACCTTTTGCACAAGTTGACCAGTTCAATGCCACTTTGTCCAGTGATTCTGCGCATGCCCTTCTCTGGTAACAACAGATCTGGCCTCAACTGTGACGTCTTCCACCTAAAACAAGGGAGCTGAAGCAAGGAAAGAAAGCAGAGCAAATGGAAGCTGTAAATGCATCCACTCATGTTGGCTAGTCCCAGCACCTCTTGGATTGCTTCATCTTTTGCAAGTCGTTCCACCTTGAACTCTTGATTTCTTTGGATATCCATGTTGCCTTGAACTGATGACAACTTTGCACGTGACTTCAGACAAATGCAAGAAAACGCTGCCACAATCTTACTTGCTGAGCACCCGTACCTGCTGACATGAGGGCGAAGTCTCTGGAACCTTTTGCACAAGTTGACCAGTTCAATGCCACTTTGTCCAGTGATTCTGCGCATGCCCTTCTCTGGTAACAACAGATCTGGCCTCAACTGTGACGTCTTCCACCTAAAACAAGGGAGCTGAAGCAAGGAAAGAAAGCAGAGCAAATGGAAGCTGTAAATGCATCCACTCGTGTTGGCTAGTCCCAGCACCTCTTGGATTGCTTCATCTTTTGCAAGTCGTTCCACCTTGAAGTCTTGATTTCTTTGGATCTCCATGTTGCTTTGAACTGATGACAACTTTGCACGTGACTTCAGACAAATGCAAGAAAACGCTGCCACAATCTTACTTGCTAAGCACCCGTACCTGCTGACATGAGGGCGAAGTCTCTGGAACCTTTTGCACAAGTTGACCAGTTCAATGCCGCTTTGTCCAGTGATTCTGCGCATGCCCTTCTCTGGTAACAACAGATCTGGCCTCAACTGTGACGTCTTCCACCTAAAACAAGGGAGCTGAAGCAAGGAAAGAAAGCAGAACAAATGGAAGCTGTAAATGCATCCACTCATGTTGGCTAGTCCCAGCACCTCTTGGATTGCTTCATCTTTTGCAAGTCGTTCCACCTTGAAGTCTTGATTTCTTTGGATATCCATGTTGCTTTGAACTGATGACAACTTTGCACGTGACTTCAGACAAATGCAAGAAAACGCTGCCACAATCTTACTTGCTGAGCACCCGTACCTGCTGACATGAGGGCGAAGTCTCTGGAACCTTTTGCACAAGTTGACCAGTTCAATGCCACTTTGTCCAGTGATTCTGCGCATGCCCTTCTCTGGTAACAACAGATCTGGCCTCAACTGTGACGTCTTCCACCTAAAACAAGGGAGCTGAAGCAAGGAAAGAAAGCAGAGCAAATGGAAGCTGTAAATGCATCCACTCGTGTTGGCTAGTCCCAGCACCTCTTGGATTGCTTCATCTTTTGCAAGTCGTTCCACCTTGAAGTCTTGATTTCTTTGGATCTCCATGTTGCTTTGAACTGATGACAACTTTGCACGTGACTTCAGACAAATGCAAGAAAACGCTGCCACGATCTTACTTGCTGAGCACCCGTACCTGCTGACATGAGGGCGAAGTCTCTGGAACCTTTTGCACAAGTTGACCAGTTCAATGCCACTTTGTCCAGTGATTCTGCGCATGCCCTTCTCTGGTAACAACAGATCTGGCCTCAACTGTGACGTCTTCCACCTAAAACATGGGAGCTGAAGCAAGGAAAGAAAGCAGAGCAAATGGAAGCTGTACATGCATCCACTCATGTTGGCTAGTCCCAGCACCTCTTGGATTGCTTCATCTTTTGCAAGTCGTTCCACCTTGAAGTCTTGATTTCTTTGGATATCCATGTTGCTTTGAACTGATGACAACTTTGCACGTGACTTCAGACAAATGCAAGAAAACGCTGCCACAATCTTACTTGCTGAGCACCCGTACCTGCTGACATGAGGGCGAAGTCTCTGGAACCTTTTGCACAACCAGTTAAGAGGCATCTATCATCAATGCCTTTCTGACGATGCGCTTGCTATCCTGATCTTCCAATTGATTTGTCTTTTCATGCCTCTTTGCCAGCCAGGGTGAGACTCCTCTGACCTTGCACCAAGCGGACCATGTGGAGTTGAAGCAATGGGCAATAAGTGATGCATGTTGGGCTACAGGAAGCGGATTGCAGGTCAATGCAGGGCTCACAGAAAAGACACTCATTGACAGTGTTCAAACAATCTCTCAGGCTGACACACCCACAGCAGGCGGCAAACCAAATGCAACATTTGCCATTCCCAGCGAAGCTATGTATTGTACTTCCGCATCCCGAGGATAGTCTTGGATGACTTGGCATAGAATATGGGAGACTTCGGGATGCGCAACTGCTACGCCTTGCAACATTGCAACTCCCAAGGCGATCCATTTGCGTGCTTCAGCATCTCGATGATGAGCATGGTAAGTATGGAGCATCATCTGCAAGACGTCAGCCGTTCCAGAGGCGTGAGCAATAGAAATCCTCGTAAAGCAGCGGGCGCTGGCAGCCTGCACCTTTGCATCATATGAATGGTTTCTCATGGCCTGGACAGGGTTCAAAGCACATGCAACATGTTGCTTTCCAAAGGAACACGTTGCATCACGTTGTATCGTATTGATTGAGCATGGATGAGAGCAACAACAGCGTGATAAACACAAAAAACCTGACTCTGTCGCTTAGACCAAGGCCTGGACTACAACTTGCAAAGCACCAGCATCCACAGCGTTCCTCTGCCGCTCGAGTGCATCTGAGTCCCACCCTGCACAAATGGCGCCTAGTGCAACAGCTGCATGAGTCTGCACGTGAGTGCGTGTGGGGTGCTTTTGCATAGCACAAACCAAGGCATGCAAAACACAGGTAGTTGGATAGTCGACAATGAGGGGACCAGTGATATCCGCAGAAAATACCTCTGCCAACCACCACGAGCTCCAATGTTGCACATCGACATCGGCAGGGGCAGAATTCATGGTTTCCACGAGGCTGCGCAAAGCACCTGGAACATCTTTGAGACACATCTTGGCCACAAATGTCACCCTGAAATCTTTGCGAGGGCTCTTCAATGCGCGTAACATGACCTGGACGATCTCACCCGCATGCTTGCGGCATTCCTGCGCTCTGAATCTAACAATACTGCCAAGCGCAAGAGTGCAATTGTATAGCACGTCGAAGTCTTCGGCTTCCACAAGGGCATCCACGGCACCATGACCCAATGCCAACTTGGTTGTTTTGTTGGCTACCTTGGGCGGTAGTGGCTTGGAAGTTGGACCACGACAGTTTGCACGAAGACCAATTGCTGCAGCATTTTGCACTTCATTGTCATTGGCGTGCAAGCGCATTGCTTGGACAAAAGCCTCACAAACACCAGCGTCCGCAGCAGCCTCATGACACTCCGGTTTGTGGAGTCTTGCCAGACACATGCCACCTAGAATCTGCAACTCAACATCTTGGGGATCCCGTTTCAGGGTCTGAATAAAGCTCCACAAAGCTATTGGGAGGCTCTCAAAACAGCGGGCAACCCATTCTTGCATGGAGGGGACATGACTATGGTAGCGCAAAGCATGAAGCAACGCCTCAAAAGCCCCTGCATCCATTGCTCGGCCTTTGCACTCCAAATCAGCACCACTGCAAACAGCAGCGAAGCTGATCACGCCGAATAGCTGCTTTTCAGCATCTTCTGGGTGGTTTTGCATGGCCTGCGCCAAAGCATGTAAAGATTGGCTGCCATGGAGCGATGGAAGATGTGGCTGCAAAGCAAGCTGGGCTGTCGTAGGTGGTGGCCGTGGCTGCATGGTCTGCTACTGCTCTACACTGTGTGAGCCGTGACGATCTGCAGTGGACCCACCTTGCTAATGTTTTTCATAAGTCTGCCACTTGAAAGCCTCAAATCCAATGCCGGATCAGAATGAACCCGCAGAACAATCGAGCAACAATCCCATGCAGAAAGCACCGCGCATCTTTTGTTCAGCAGCGCTGTGTCACAAGCAATGGCCTGGATCGGAGTGGAGTTTTAACGAGTTACAAAATCAACAACGTCAGTATGATTTAGCGATTTACAAGAGACTTAGATCTTTACTCCAGCCATTTCCCTTTTTGGGTTCCGACCAGAAGTAGTAAAACAGCATTGTCAAAGCCAGCTTCAAGAAACATAAACTATGTCTTTCAAGAAGATATGCCAGAAGGCAACAAATTGTCCAAATATGCATTGCTAAGATGTTGTTCTCCAAGCAGCGTCCACCAGCAAGTCCATGGTAACCATTTCGAGACCCGTAGCTATGCAAAGAAATTTTGATCATCTCTGAATTACACCTGCCTACGAATCAGGCAAGACCGGGTCTACTTTTGGTTTTCAAGACATGTACCTGGAGAAACTCATTGCCGCACAAATGTGCAAAGAAAACCAACGAAGTAATGTTTCTTACGTTTGGAAATGAATGATGAAGCCAAACAAAATTGTACTAGTTTGCTTTCAAAATGAAAAATAGTGGGCTTTTGCCCGCTCTTCATGCTAAGTGAACATGCCATCATGTCTATCCAACATCTGCGGAACCTTGCCTCGAATCAGGAAAAGTAACGCGGCGAGCTCTCATTTGCACAGCCCTTGCGATTCAGATACGTTCGCAGCGCAGTGAACAATGCAGTCAAATCAGCCGAATGAGAGTTTCAACATTTTGTCTTACTTAAACCCTGTTGCGCCAAATTGTGAATGCGACATTGTGGCAAACGAGTTCAAGAGACATGCAACTCATGACATGCATGTAAACTGGTTGAAAAAAACGCGTCGCAAAGCATGATAAAGAATTTTTCCCCCGAATGCAACGCTCGAAGTGAAACTGCTGCGCTCTTCTTTTTCGACTGCGGGGGCAAGGTTGGTCACGTGCTTAGACGAGAAATACAATGTAAAAACGAAAGGGTGGGAGACGAAGTAAGGAGGGCTAGAGATTGATACGTTGATTGCAATTGCATTTTTGTGCCCTCCACTACCCAATCCTTGATTTGATGAAGCGTCAGTGGAACATAAATTCATCTGTGTTCTCCAGAGGTGGTTTGATTTCCAGTGTTGCGAGAACGGGTTTCTTTTCAACATTTTCAAAGGTGGAAGTTGCAAATTTTTGAAAGTTTGATTGAGGAAAAGCGAAAAAATACGTAACCTCTCTTTCTTTTTGCTTGGTTAGGCGGAACTCGTTTCATAGTATTGCGCCGGGTTAGAAAGACTAGGCTGTCATTTCATGAAAGCCAGCGTCTTACTTAAACCCTGTTCCGCCAAATTGCGAATGCGACATTGTGGCAAACGAGTTCAAGAGACATGCAACTCATGACATGCATGTAAACTGGTTCAAAAAAAACGCGTCGCAAAGCATGATAAACAATTTTTTTCCCCCAAATGCAACGCTCGAAGTGAAACTGCTGCGCTCTTCTTTTTCGACTGCGGGGGCAAGGTTGGTCACGTGCGTAGACGAGAAATACAATGTAAAAACGAAAGGGTGGGAGACGAAGTAAGGAGGGCTAGAGATTGATACGTTGATTGCAATTGCATTTTTGTGCCCTCCACTACCCAATCCTTGATTTGATGAAGCGTCAGTGGAACATAAATTCATCTGTGTTCTCCAGAGGTGGTTTGATTTCCAGTGTTGCGAGAACGGGTTTCTTTTCAACATTTTCAAAGGTGGAAGTTGCAAATTTTTGAAAGTTTGATTGAGGAAAAGCGAAAAAATACGTAACCTCTCTTTCTTTTTGCTTGGTTAGGCGGAACTCGTTTCATAGTATTGCGCCGGGTTAGAAAGACTAGGCTGTCATTTCATGAAAGCCAGCGTCTTACTTAAACCCTGTTCCGCCAAATTGCGAATGCGACATTGTGGCAAACGAGCTCAAGAGACATGCAACTCATGACATGCATGTAAACTGGTTGAAAAAAACGCGTCGCAAAGCATGATAAACAATGTTTTCCCCCAAATGCAACGCTCGAAGTGACTCTTTTTTTTCGACTGCGGGGGTGATATCGCGCGATTTGGTTTTCGAAATGACGCACTCACGACCGGGGGTGAATGGGTTCGAATGAAGAGAGTGACCCCCGTTGGTGAGTGCGCAATCACGCACCAGAGAGTACCTGCTTCGAATGAAGTCCACGGTCAACAGTGCGCCAAAGGATGGCATGTTTGTGCAGAGGTCAACTGCGCCAAGCCCCATCCTTTGCCACAACACCCAAAATGATCCAAGAGATCTTTCCTGTCTTTGGATAGCTATCCTGCCTGTTCAAAACAGTTTTCAGGACATCAGCTTATTCAAGACCTTTTTGCCATTGAGATTTTCTGCGGAACCGGCAGGTTGACTGCCTCCATGCGAGCCTTAGGGTTGAATGACAGCTTCGGGGTGGATTCTAAGCTACCTCAGAGCTTGAAGTGTCCCGTTTTGCAGCTCGATCTCACCAAGCCAGATCATTTCCAATTAGTCCACGAATATGTACAGAATCCAGCTTGTTGCTATTGCCATTTTGCACCGCCCTGCGGTACGGCCAGCCGTGCTCGCCTCATACAGAGAAGGAACCAAAGAAATCCACCCATCGTCCGCACTGATCAACATCCAGACGGCCTGCCACATCTCGGCACCCTCGCCATGCGAGTCCAGTCAATCTTTCGTACCAACGAACCGCCGACCTCATTGCACTCTTGCATCAGCAGCAGAAATTTTGGAGCGTCGAAAATCCAGGCAGGTCCTTCGTGTGGCAAACCAAAGCCTTTCTTACTTTGAAGCGCCAAATTTCGTGGCACGAAGTCAGCTTCCATCACTGCATGTACGGAAGCGCCCGACGCAAACTCACCGAACTTTGGCATAACATTCCCAGATTTCAAGAGTTGCAGCTCCATTGTGATAAAACTCACAGTCACGAACCCTGGGGTCAACTTCAATCAGGTCAATGGGCCACATCGCAAGAGACTGCTTATCCTTGGCCTTTGGCTAAATTCATGGCGATGTTGATTGCCCTCCAGCTGCAAGATTGTGGCGTCGAAGTCGCGCCCCCTGCATTTGCCCAACAGGAACAATCCATTCATACGCTTCGTGCCGCAGCCACCTGCAGCCAATGGTTTCGGAATTCAAGACCATCCAAGAGTGGCCTTCCCAGGATCCTTTGCCTCCTCTCCCCAGAAAATTGAGCACTCTTTCCCCGGGGTGTATCGCGAGTGAGGGTTTCAATCTCAAAGAGACACTAGACGGCAAGTGTACCATAGGTATTCACAGGTCCCCTTCTGAATTCATCGAAGCAGCATTGGAAATTGGGCACCCCAGCCTGACCATCTCCAAGTTCCCGTCGGAGATTGCTGAAGTCGTGCAATACAATTCATCTATGAACAGTCGTGACTTGGCACAACACAGGACGGCTGAAATGAGGAGATGGGTAAGTTTGACTGAAGAGCTCAAGACGGAGGAAAAGAAGCTCAAAGAAAGTCTTGGCCAACGTAGATCGGAAATTTTGTATCGAAAAGAAGTTGCTGCTCTTTGAACGGTTACTGTCAGATTCAGGCCATGATGACGTTGGCCTGGTCAAGGACATAGCCAAGGGCTTCGACTTTACGGGCACGCTGCCTTCGTCCCACAGTTTCAAGCAGAAATTCAGGCCGGCAAGCATTTCATGTCCGGAGTTGAGGAGAGCATCGGACTTGGGGAGAGAAGCCTTACTCAAAACGATATCCAGCTCTGGCGACAAAGAGCTGGACCGACTTCTCTATGAAGCAACCTTGACAGAGAGAGAGAAGGGCTACCTATTGGGTCGCATTGACGTCAACGAGCTCTTTGAGGGGGCCACTCTCACCAAGAGATTTGCTGTGAGACAGAAGAATAAAGTGCGGCCCATAGATGACTATAAAGCCTCCATGGTGAACTCGTCAGTTGTTCAGAGTGAGGGCGTCACCGTCCATACCATAGACCACATCGCAGCAATGATATCTGTGTGGTTCCGACTTTCTGAAAGCAAAGCTGGCTCGAGCCTGGTAGCCAAGTGTTGGGACCTCAGTGACGCCTACAAACAAGTCCCGTTGTCAGATGAAGCCTTTGAGTTGGATTCTTATTTGGCAGTGTACGACCCCATTTCAAACGAGCCCCACCGCCTTTTTGAGGATCTCTTTGGGAATATGGAAGGTTGGAGCTCGCCTGCTCAAATTGATGTGGTCGTCTTATTTCGACGATTTTCTCTGCGTGTCCACCTCTGAGGCGTCCCGCCACACCGATATGTGTGTCTCCACGCTTTTCTCCATTTTAGGTTGGAAGGTGTCTGAACAGAAGCTGCTAGACTTCAGTTCCGTTTGCAAGGTCCTGGGGGTCACGCTCGATTTGACCCAATCGGGAGACAGGATGTGCTGGATAACCAACACGGAGGAGAGGAAGCAAGAGTTGGTGGAAGAGATCAGTGTGGTTCTGAAGCGTGGCTACATCAAGCCCAAGGATGTTGAAAGACTAAGAGGGCGACTACAATCTGTCAAATCTTCGGCAGGGCTTTCAGGAACTGCTTGAGAGCTGTGAATTGCCACATCTCGTTGGGTAGGAGCACTCTCGACAAGGTAACCGCAAGTGCATTCGAGGGTTTAGCTGGACTGCTGAATGACTGCAGACCACGGTTGGTGTCCGGAGCACTTTGCTCGGTGTATCACATTTACGTCGACGCCTCTTTCGCTGAGAACAGGTACTCGGGAGTTGGAGGAGTGCTCCTTGACATGTATGGAACCATGTTGAACTTTTTCAGTGTGAGGATCCAGCCAGAAACTCTATCTCTGCTGCAAGGCAGTCGGAAAACCATAATCCAAGAGTTGGAGATGCTGGCCGTCGTTATCGCGGTCACTCTGTGGCTGGAAACCACGAAAGAAAGCAAGGTAGTCGTTTTCACAGACAGTGAGTCGGTGAGAGGTTCTGTTCTGAAGAGTTGGTCGGCTAATGTATCCAGCGACAAGCTGTTAAGCCGTCTCTTCCTTCTTGAGCAGGCCATGTCATACCCTCTTTGGTTCGAGAGAGTCCCAAGTCAGAGCAATGTTGCGGACTCCTTTTCAAGGGAAGAAGTGCAATCAGCTGGTCAGTTACGAGCGGATAAAGTTGAAGTAGAATCCGTTCTAAGAAGTGCGGCCATTACATGGGGGGGAAGTGCGCGGCCTGAGATGCGATAAAACCCCAATGGAGAAAAAAGGAGTTATGATGCCACTGTGTGAGTTTGGACTCCGCTTGAATATTTCTCAGCAGTGCAGTGAAAGCCGATAGCAAATAAGAGGAGCCTCATGGAACATGATGTGATTTTAATTGCTTGGCTGGAACGTATTTATGTGGTTCATCACGGAAAGGCACTGCTGAGTACTCCTTCAAGGATGAATTTGCTAAAACCAATTTTGAGTTGAAGAGAGTCTTTCATTTGCATGTTTTGCCTCTTCACCTGTTCATTTCATGCTCGCCCGCAGCCATCCAAGTGGATGCAGCAGAAGTTGCACAGAGCATTCAAGTCATGTGGCAGAACATGCATGTCCATGTGGTCTAACATCTTGTGGGGTTTTCGGTCGTTTAGTAGGTGACCAAGTGGTCACAATCTATTCTGACCCACCCGCTCGTGGGCTCGTTTCCCGCCCTGTATGTGCAAGTGCACCCAAAATTATTTTCGACCAATCTGTGTGCAAGTGCACACCCAAGTTCATCCAAAGTAACACAAGTTTCACTGCCGTGCAGTGCCAGACCGCTGCCTAAGTGCGCGGCCTGAGATGCGATAAAACCCCAATGGAGAAAAAAGGAGTTATGATGCCACTGTGTGAGTTTGGACTCCGCTTGAATATTTCTCAGCCGTGCAGTGAAAGCCGATAGCAAATAAGGGAAACTCTTGAAAAGCGTTTTCGAATTTTTGACCTCAGAGACAGTCAGGCTTGAGATTCGAAGTGACTCCTCGAGTGGGAGACAGTGGCTTCAACGATCTCGAGTTGGAAGACTGAAACACTATGACACGAGGTTGCTGTGGATGCAGGCGGAGATCAAACAGAAACTGTGAATCTATGGTCGATTTTCTAGTTTGTGATGAACCAGGGTGTGAAATTACCCATGTTACCGCTGGCCCTTTAATGGATCAAGGGCCCTTGAGCTTTAGGCGAACAAAAGGTTGTGCTCGGCAGCCCGACCAGTTTGATACTGGTAGCGGAGCAGGTCAGTTGTCTGACTCCGGGGTGCTGCTAGGGCGAGTCCAATCAATCTGCGCAAGACCGTTGAAATTGTACCCTTCTGCTGAGCAGACGCATGTGCAGCCAAGCATGTCAGTGGCCGGACTCCGTTATGGAGCCGATGCCAGCACTGCCCGTGGTCCATCGGAAACACGATCAGGTGCTCCGATCTTCCATGGAGATCCTGCGTCATACCATGACTGGGAATTCCGTGTTTCGCTACGTCTGGAGCTGTTGGAGGCCCAGGAACAAGCGCTTCGACTGGCGGTCCAGGCCGAACTGGAAGATGATGCAGAGAGTGGACCAGGATTGGCCACAGGAGTGGAGGACGAGGACGGGAAGGATTTTCCCCCAACGGAGCCTTCTCGTACTTTGTCAACCCCACCTAGGACGAAGAAGAAGAGCTATGATCCAGAGAAAGACATAGCTAAGGAAAGGACCCTCCTTGTATCTAGGATCATGGAAGGCCTTCGAGGCGACGCATTTCTTGGTGTTGCGGCCCTGATCGCCGACAACAGAATCAGGACTCTCATCCAAAAGCTGAAGGAAAGCGTCTTTCCACGAGCTACTGAAGAAGCCCGTGAGTTGTTTCGGTTGGGTCAGCTCCGAGGTGGAATGCTTTCAAGACAAAACACAGGGAGTATGGTCAGCTTTGTCGACCGGCGCCGTCGTTGGTGGCGCATGATTTCCGAGATGGATGCGACCACGCAACTGAGTGAACTCATGAGATGTGAATTGATGATCGAAATGTCAGGAATTACTCAACAAGAGGCTTTGGTTGTGAAGGCAATAATAGCGGGTACCCCTCTAAATTTTGAGAAAGTTGGAAAGACCCTTATCGAACACTACGGATCCGTGCACTTGAAGGGAGGCAGGTCATTGACCTCGACAGCCAGTGCACCACCCAAGGGAATCCCCAAGGGCAAAGGCAAGGGAAAACCTACCTGGAGATCTGGTTACTTTGTCGATGCCCCTGAAACAAATGACTGGTATGATGAGGATGGTTCTTATGGCTATGATTCCCACTATGAGAACTATGCTCCCGATGAATATGTGGGACTGCTCGGAACGACAGATCCTGTGATGGAAGAATCCCAAGACGAATATGAAAAAGTTGAAGAAGTTGAAGAATGGGAAGCCACATGTCTGAATGCAGTCAGTGATTTAGGTGATGACTTGACCGATTATGATTATGCCATGATTGGTGATGCATTGCAACACGAGATGGCTGCTTTGGCCGCCTTTGGGAAGGCCAAAGGGAAAGGTAAATCAATGTCTACCTCTGCATCTGGGTCCTTTTCTACATCCTGCATGTCTTTCTCGAAGTTCTCATCGGCTGCGCACAGCCATGCTTTCAAGTTCAGGAGGAAATCTGGCCACGCTGCCTGCTCGGCATCTACACCGTTTGCCACGAACGGATCCGGCATTCGGACCATCTTTCCAGCATTGGAGAACTTGCTAGTGCCACTTGCAGCTTGCGTCAGCGACGTCGGCTGCGAGGTCGCCTGCATCACTTGCGCTGCTGCTTGCTGCGCTGCAAATTGTTCTTGGGCTTGACGCAATGCTGTTGAAGATTGCGCCACATTGTTTGCTGCCGCGATCAAGGCCGCAGCTAGCTGCTGCGCTTCTGTCTGCGGATCTGTGGCCATCTCACGGACCTCTAAGGCCCGACCAGTGAAACCGCGATGCCTTCCAAAGGCTTTTGCAGAAGCCAGTCACCTGTGGATCTCTAAGATCTCAACTGCAGCAGTCACAGCACTGAAGCTTATTGCTCTGCCCGGAGCGAGAGGATCTAAGCCAACACGGATGCCCTTCGGGTCCGTGTTGGACCGTCAGGGCTCCGCTACCATGCGAACTTTTCTTGACCACAAAACGCCTCGGTACGAGTACTGAGTTCAAGTTCCATTCTACACTTGATCATAGCCTTTAAGGCCATGAAAGTAAACTCTGTGGTTTCCTCAAGAAACTGTTAGCTTCACTCTCTCCAAATGAAACGTGTGTCACGTGGAAAAAGTGTGTGCGGCTATATATATATATATATTTATTTATTGGACCAAAAAGGGGCTGCGGTTTCTTATTGCTAATTTATAAAACCAAAAGTGAAGCTGCACTGCCAGTCGCGCTTTATTAATCATTCCTTTTTCCAACCACGAAGGAATTGGTTGGCGCTTGGTCAAGGCCGGGATTTGGTCACCACGCAAGTTGACTTGCACCAAAAACGTGCATGGATTTTTTCAGGCAAGAAAGTGGAGTCAGGCTGACTTCATCAAGCTTTGGGTCATTGGAAATTTTCTGGAGACCCCCGTGCTGGTGGTCACTGAGCTTAACTTATGAATTAAGGGCCTATTTAGGGAATGGGATTATGAGCAAGGAGTTCAAGTTTAATGACCCCCCTGGTGGGTAGGAGATTAAGGGCTTTGGGTGGTGTGGGTGGGACAAAAGCCAGTCTAAAAATGAAACGGAACCCACCTACCCACCACTTGAAATGATAAACGCCACAAGTGGAATCAAGCTCAACAAGTATTCACCAAAGAAGTTTATGCATTGCAAGTCCCAGTGAAGAAATCACAGAGGTTGGCTGAAACTGGATTTGGCTGTTGTGAGAAAACATTGAACCCTCAAACAACTCAAAGACAGCGCAGAACCCGAATGCAACTGGAGAAAGGCAAAGGGCAGTGCACAAACAGTGCAGAGGCGTAGCGTAAGACAAGCTGTCGAGCGTAGAAACCGCAGCAAGTAATTTTTCGGCCAGGAAGGAAAAATCACTTTTGGTTTTTGTTTGGTTCCAAGAAATAACAAACTATCACAAGTGACAGTCTATTTATTTCTTGGACCAAAAAGGGGCTGCGGTTTCTTATTGCTAATTTATAAAACCAAAAGTGAAGCTGCACTGCCAGTCGCGCTTTATTAATCATTCCTTTTTCCAACCACGAAGGAATTGGTTGGCGCTTGGTCAAGGCCGGGATTTGGTCACCACGCAAGTTGACTTGCACCAAAAACGTGCATGGATTTTTTCAGGCAAGAAAGTGGAGTCAGGCTGACTTCATCAAGCTTTGGGTCATTGGAAATTTTCTGGAGACCCCCGTGCTGGTGGTCACTGAGCTTAACTTATGAATTAAGGGCCTATTTAGAGAATGGGATTATGAGCAAGGAGTTCAAGTTTAATGACCCCCATATTACCCGACGAGAAAACTGGATAAGGCCGTCATGCAATCTTCAACGATGTCTCCCACATCGACAAAAGGAACTCCAGAGTTGATCAGGGCTGCAACTTCCCCTCGCGACGGATCGTCCGCTGGATTCGAAGGGGAAGGGACCCTTGCGAACCAACAGAAGCAAGAGGAGACATCTTCTACCTTGAGGAGCTGTTCGATAAGCCCGGCTATGAGTTTCGACCTGCCACTGGCTGAAATTGCTACATCCCTTGCAGAGTTGTTGTCAACATAAAACACGACCGGGGCACAACTGACGATGTTCCTCCAAAGCACAAAAGAGACAATCAACGCAAGCAATTCGGCTTCGAAAATGATAGTCTGCTTAACGGCCGCGCCCAGCATATTGATCTGGCTCTGAGAGAGGCAAATAGAAAATGCTTGGATCGCTGAACCATCAGGACCATAGATTACTCCACCTAAACCACAAGGCCAGCTCGGACGGTTGGGTTCAAAGCATGCATCAGTGAATATATAAAAGCAACTGGATGAAACACCTGAAATCTTCCGAGGTGGCCCTTCAAGCAATTGGGATTGGAACAACTGCAAAAGCTGACGCAAACGCATATTGATCGAATGGCTGTCGGACGAGAATGCATGATTAGTGATCTCTTTTAGGCAAAGCTTGCCCAATCTTCCAAAGAGCTGGCCATCAGCAAACTGGAGCCTGCCCCTGAGTTTCAACGCCTCGGTTGGAGAAAGCACACCTGATGTCAAAACTTCCAGCACCATCTCATTCAAATCATGCTTTCGTTTTTCAGTGTTTGAAAACTCTACAAAACCCTTTGAGAACCCTGACAAGTCAACCTGAATTCCCAAGGCTCCAAAGATGGAATCAAACGGCATGGCCTTGTCACCCTCTTGTGCAAAACGCCATCCAAGGAGATCAAAAAGAAGCTCAACTGCAGCTCCAGTTCTTTCGGCATCAGTTTCAAAACTGAGGGTAACAAAATCGTCATAGAAGTTTGTCCACATGACTGCCAAACACTTGCACGCGATCCACCAGATCACACGCACGATGCGAAGAAAAGAATATACCGATCTGGAACCTCCAAATGGTACAGCTAACATCTGAAAAACTGCCGGTCCTCTGGACGAGGGGTCAAAGCATGCGATGTAGGAATATTTCAAAGAACTTGGGTGGATGCCCAGCTGTCTATAGGCTGATTTCAGATCGAACGTTTTGCCCAGAACTCGGCTCCCCAAAGATTCCTGCAACAACGCTAACACCATGGAAGCCACGACATCGGTGGAATGTGGCCGAGGAGCTTCAGGGGTCTGGACGGTGGAATTAATATTGGACTTGCTCAAGTCATCAATCAGCCGCACCTTGTTTGTTTGTTTCAAGCCAAAACGTCTGCTGAGAACGCAACCTGAACCAAGTTCACTAAACGGCACTGGCCCTCGCAACCAGCCGGAATCCCGTTCTTCCAGCGTTTTCTGAAAAACGATATTGTCCACTTCACTATCTCCTGACGATCTGACTGACCGGAAAATGGCCTGATTCGAAGATGCAGCCTGTTCAGCAAGCTCGCATGTGGTCAAAAGGGCTGGCTTAAAGACAGGGTCAAACACTCCAGTCTGTGGGACACAACCTGTAAGTTCAGTTCCGAAAGCAAGCTCATCAAAAACGCCAGGGTCAGGATAACCTTCATCCTCCATGATTTCTTTCAACAAAAGGAGTCGTTTTGGACGCAGGATATGTTGCAAATGGGGCGCCAAACTGCGCTTGAACTCTGCTTCTTGTGGTGCCAGATGCCTGGCTCTTGAGGTCCATTTCTTAAACCATTTTGCCCTGAGTTCAGCAAGCTCGAGACTGGACATGGAAAGGTTTTTGGCCACTGCATCTTGCAAAACTTCTGGCAACATGGAACTGAATGATCTCGGATGCCCCTTCTTTGCGGCTTGTTCGACAACATCGTTGCACGTCCAAGGCACACCCCAAACTAACTTGGCAAGCTGTTTATCACCCCCCTTTAACCAAGTTGGGCTTATACGAAGCAATTGGGCCTCGGCTGGGATGGTGTTAACAGAGTTATTAAAACCTGGGGGGACAACCCATGGGGTTTTAATACGAGCCATGAGAGCACAAGGGGGTTTTTGGAGAAGGCCGGCATGGCCTAAGATACTTATGGTATGGTGATGTTCCGACACCAATGGGGGTGTCTTTGAGGCTTTGGGTTGACGGCCTGCGACTGCTCGCATGGCGGCAAAATTTGGATTGGATTGCAGCTCTTCCCATGTTGCGGTTGGTGGTTTCCAACCGTCGTTTGCTAGTGCAAGCGTAAAGGCATCTGCCATGGCTTTTGCTAGTTTCGGTGGGTAAGCTGTTTCCTCAGCTGTAGCAAATCTCTCTGGAGAGACAAGTCCCCAGGGCTTGTGATGGTGCTCCTCACTGACGCCCGGGCATGTCTGGTTTAAATGATGAAAAGCTTCTCTGTTCACTGCCAAGGCAGTCCATTTTGGTCTCTCACTACCGTAGGCGCAGGCTTGGTGAGCAACGAAAGAGAACAAATGTTTGACTCGTTGGAAAAATTTTGTAAGCCAGAACAAAGAGGAACGGGGATTTTCAATAACCACAATCAAATTTCGTTGGTTCGCCTTTTCCACAACTTTGGCAAGGAAACCATAAAGTTTGTTTGCAGCAAGAACCCTCTTTAAATTTGTTCCGGTCAGGTTTGGGAAGCCTTCAGGAAATTTAGGTGATCTTAAAGGGATAGGTCCCGAAACTAAAACTCCTTTTGGCCCTCTGATTTTGATATTTCGTGCAAGGCTGCAAGTGCCACAAGGCGGTGCGGCAAAGATCCCTGCCAGATTGGGTGTGTCCATCCAAGTCATGAACAATGTTTGGCCCGCCTTAGTCGTGAGGTCAGCGAGCATGATCGGTGCAATCGAGCTTAATTTCTTATGATCAACCCCAAAAGCAGAATGCACGCCATTGGCTTTGAGTGCAGCAGTGAATCGACCAGATCCAGCAAATAATTCAATGACTACCGGTCCATCTCGGAAAACTTTGGCCTGCTGCAAGCTTTTGCCAGCTGAAGTCTTATGGGCAAAATTGCGTCGAGGAGAAGCTGGGATGCTTTCGCTGGCGGAACAAGCATTGGCATGGAAAAATTCTTTGTTTGCAACGTTACTCAAAACTGGTTCTGTGGCAGTGCTAAGGTCATCTTCGTGACATGGTGAATTTGGGCACACATCACCTTTGGTCAAAACTGTTGCAAGGCTGTTAATAGAGTCATCTTTGCGACCCTCTCTGTGAATTGATTGCACAACGGTTGGATCTTCGTGGCTGCCATTCGGCTTGCTTGGACCTTTGTCAGGATTGGGACACGAGGCAACTGCTGGACAAATCTCTAAGAGTCATGAATGATCTTTCAAACTGTGGCTTGCAAAGCACTTGGCGCAACAGTGTTTGCCCCTCTTGCAAGAAGCCCCATCGGTAGCATCATTGCAACCTTCGATGTTATACTTGAAGCAAATGTTCGATCCATCCGGTGTCTTACCAACTCCTCCCGCCTGAATGATTTGGTAGGGCACTCGTGGGCCCTTATTGCTGCCCTTTGATTTCCCTTTTCCTTTGGCCACCTTGTTGAACTGTGGAGTCTTCACAGCAGCCTTCGGTTTTGGGGAAGCCGCTGAAGCCGCTGGCTTCTTGTGTTGGGGCATTGGCAGCAGGGTGAAGGATACCATGTACGACTCCAAGGCCTTCATAAGGCACGTGTCCAGAGGCAATGCACCAGCTTGGTCTCGACGAGGCCTCACTCCGTCCTCCAACAGTTTAGCCCATACTGCTTTGTCTGCTGATACAATCTGGGAAACTGTGGTCCTGGCATACCCTTGAGGTGGGTCCCTGTGCATATGAGAGAAGAGCGTCGTCAGGTACTTGCTGTATGATGCATAGGATACCAGGTCTGCAAAGACCAGTCCGATTCCCCTGCGCTCTAAAGATTCTTTCACCTGGAGCGCTGAATGCGCTGCTTCATCTGGGATTTCATTTCGTTCCTTGATGATCAATCTGTCCGAATCGATCTCCACCTGTTTCGCTGGGCTCTTCTGGTGTGTCACTTCATGCATGCGACTAACACAACGTTCAGGAGCAAGGTACTTGATTTCATTGGTAAAATGCATCTGAGCACAGGCATCGAGAAGTGAATGTCCAGGATCAAGTGGCCCTTCAATTAGGAGACCGGTGAGGCTGTTCCTGACATGCTGCATTTTGGATTCACGCTCCGTAGCCGGAACTTTCTTTGAGGCAGCTGCATCCGGTGCGATCACCTGCTCTTTCAAGGACGCCATCACCAATGTATGTGCTTCGAAAAGCAGCCGTTTCAGTGCGGCACTGTCGGCCAATGTGATTGTTGGATTCACATCTTGTCTGACCCACGCATTAAATGAGTCATCTGCAATGTTCTGTCCTGGTTGTCCAAAACTGTATGCGAGCAATCCAAATGAGGTAAGGCCCAAACGCGTCAAATCCTGAAATGCGGCATCTGACAACCTGCACTCCTTGGCCCTTTGTCTGAACTGTGCTTCCGAGTCAAGCAGCGATGCCATGATCGAAGTTCAGATTCCAAATCAAAGCAAAATCAAATGCAAGCAATCAACATGAAAACCTGAAACGAGGAAATAGACAACAACCACACAAACCGCAATGAAATGGAAAAGATATGAGGTGCGAAATTGACACATGAATCCTGTCGCAAGGCAACTGCAAAAGTTTTTTTTGGCTTGAACCCAAACCGAGTCCGAAACAAAAATTTCCTGAGCTGTCCCTGACAACCATTTTTGAATGAACTGAGTTGCTGACACTGTCAATCCAATCTCAGAAACTTGAATCTGCAAATGTTGACCCTGTCAACAACATGTTGTGGACACTGTCTCACAAAATTGGCCTTTGCCAGAAAAAGAAACAAGGAATGATGGCACTGCCACCACCTTTTTACTCCTGCCTGCGCTGGCAGATGACGCAGATGGCATTGCCCTCTGTGGACTTGTCCATGGCCACGAAATTTGGAGTGACCGTTCTTCCACATGCGGTCATCCGTCTGTCAGGGCATCCACCTGAAGGCTCAGACCACGTGAAATGCAAAATGCCCGATTTCCTGTGGGCCACCCATGAGGTCTCGCTATGCAAGACTCGGCCTTCTTGCAGCTTGGGCCTCTTTGGCGGCCCTTCCTCAGCACTGCCTTCGTCTGTCTCTATGCATGAGTCACCACTCTCACTGTCAGACGAATCGCTGCTGTCAATGACGACAACATCTTGCCCTGGGCACTCGTCCAACTCAGTCTTGCATCTTTCCACATTGCCACAGCCAGCTCCAACCATGTCGCTGAGAACCACCTTCTGTCGTTCAGCTGCTTCACTGGACGGTGGCACTGGAGGGAAAGGAAAGAAACGGCTCCTCTCCGCGTCGGGGCAGAAAGCGCCAACCTTGATGGCTTTGATGACTTCGGCGAAGCGCGTCACCGGACCAATTGCAAGGTCACGTGAGTAGACTGCCACCGTCTCGTTCGTGTGAGATTGGTGGCGACCAAGAATCGCTCTGTCCGGCCACGACATTCCGTAGCGGGCTGCCCAAGAGAGGCCTGTCGCTTTCAAAGAATGCGAACTGAGATGGTGGACATCCCGATTGGGGACTTCAATGTCCTCGCCCACCAACCCTCTCAGCAACTTTCCGACCTCGCCTGAAGTCACACTGCGTTTGCACAAGAAAGGCCCCTCGTGACTCGGAGGACATAGCAAGGGTCCAGCAACTGGTCCATTGAAAACCAAGCCAACCTGCTCAAAAACTGATTTTGCCAATGCCGCCCAATTGGAGCCCGTTACACCGTGAGCAGGGCACAAAATTGGCAAAAGCGTAGATTTCTTCGCAGCACTCCTTCCAGTCTTGTGGACGGTTGTGAAAAATTCGACAAACCCGTCTTGCCCGTTATGGTCATGTCTAATGGAATCCAGAAATGCCAAGTCTGACACTCTGCACCGTCCATAAACTGCTGTCAGCAAAAATCCAGCCGCAGCCCTGTCAAAACTGTCAGCTCCAGGGTTTTCCAGTACCAGGTGCAAAGCCTTCACCTGCTGCACCGTCAACGTCTTCGCCTGCTGGAGCTTCCGCTTCGAGGCAAACATGATGTCGCTAAAACCCCTCAGGCGTTTGCTGTTCAAAATTGTATCCATGCATTCAAATCCCATGACAAACTTGGCATACCTCAAAGCTGCAAGCATTGAAGAAGCTGATGTTGCCCCCTCCAGTAGATTTCAATCTGTGGAAGTGCCTCCAAACAAGCTCTTCAGTGAAAAACACAGTTTGGCCTGGGGAAGCCTCCAACGTCTCCCTCAGATATCGCAGGACTGCGTTGGCCGCGCAGATGGACGTGTGATATGACCGCACTCCTATGACAGCTTCCAGAATCTCCAACGCTTCTGCATGGTGGTCAGCAAGTGGACCCAAAGCTGCAATATTACGGCCAACATCACTCGACTGCAAAGAAACCATCAAAATTGATAACCACTTGTTGCATGCACTTGCTCTGAGCTTGCGCTGCTGAGAACTGAAGTCAGAATCTGAAATGCAAGAAATTGCACGGGCATACACTGAACTGTCCTCTCCAAACTGCTTGGAAACAGCCGCTGCCAGTTCCTGCACAGTTGCATCAGGGTTGTCCTCATGCAGCTCGGCGCGTGGAAACCAAGTCATATTAAACGATGGCTGCTGTTGGTCATCACTGAAAATTTCTTTGAAAATGCCCTGTTCCCATGGCATCTTGAAATCATTGACCTGTGCCACGCTGAGAAAAGCATGCCCAAGAAAATTGTTGAATTGCTGCCTCGAGATGGTTGCATCAACATTGTCATTGCTGACAGGTGGCAGCCCTTGTTGCAAAGAACTCTTCAATCCAAAATTTGCAAAATGATCCAAACCACAACCAGCATCAGAATCGGTCCTACCAAAAAGGTTCATGCAGTCTTCAAAATCGTCACCTGCAGATTCTGAGGGTGCTGCGTTGGATGCACCTGCACTGGCTGAGTCATCACCTGCGCTTGCAGATCACATGTCCTGTACGGCGTCAATGTTTTCCTCCTCCACGGCATGCTGGCTTGAAGAGGAACTCGAAGTAGCACCAGCAGTGTCCAAATCCCAGACCCCCCCTTGACCTGGTACCACAGGAAGCAAAAATGCTTGAACTGGTGGTGTTGCCACGGAATATGAGGAAAGACAAATACCGAGCTGATATTCAGTACGTCCCAGCAGGATATCTTTCTGATCTGCCAAAAGCAAAATGCAAGTCACAAGAACTCTTTGGGCTTCAGGCCGAGACAAGTAGGCAAATGTTGTAGCCTGAACTAATCCACAAACTGGCCTCGTGAAAATGCAAAGATCTTGCGGGTCACAGTTGCAGGCACGACCTAGAGAAATGTGCATCAACTGAGCAAAATCCACAGTGTGAAGAAAACTCCTGCACTGAAACCTGAAAACCAGAAACAGATGTAGAAAGTGACAGTGTAAGTCCTGACTGGCAAACCCAGTGAAAGTTTCTGTGAGGCTGCGGTTCGGCCACGTGCAAGGGCGCCCATGCACAAAAGCCCGTCTAAAAATGAAACGGAACCCACCTACCCACCACTTGAAATGATAAACGCCACAAGTGGAATCAAGCTCAACAAGTATTCACCAAAGAAGTTTATGCATTGCAAGTCCCAGTGAAGAAATCACAGAGGTTGGCTGAAACTGGATTTGGCTGTTGTGAGAAAACATTGAACCCTCAAACAACTCAAAGACAGCGCAGAACCCGAATGCAACTGGAGAAAGGCAAAGGGCAGTGCACAAACAGTGCAGAGGCGTAGCGTAAGACAAGCTGTCGAGCGTAGAAACCGCAGCAAGTAATTTTTCGGCCAGGAAGGAAAAATCACTTTTGGTTTTTGTTTGGTTCCAAGAAATAACAAACTATCACAAGTGACAGTCTATTTATTTCTTGGACCAAAAAGGGGCTGCGGTTTCTTATTGCTAATTTATAAAACCAAAAGTGAAGCTGCACTGCCAGTCGCGCTTTATTAATCATTCCTTTTTCCAACCACGAAGGAATTGGTTGGCGCTTGGTCAAGGCCGGGATTTGGTCACCACGCAAGTTGACTTGCACCAAAAACGTGCATGGATTTTTTCAGGCAAGAAAGTGGAGTCAGGCTGACTTCATCAAGCTTTGGGTCATTGGAAATTTTCTGGAGACCCCCGTGCTGGTGGTCACTGAGCTTAACTTATGAATTAAGGGCCTATTTAGGGAATGGGATTATGAGCAAGGAGTTCAAGTTTAATGACCCCCCTGGTGGGTAGGAGATTAAGGGCTTTGGGTGGTGTGGGTGGGACAAAAGCCCGTCTAAAAATGAAACGGAACCCACCTACCCACCACTTGAAATGATAAACGCCACAAGTGGAATCAAGCTCAACAAGTATTCACCAAAGAAGTTTATGCATTGCAAGTCCCAGTGAAGAAATCACAGAGGTTGGCTGAAACTGGATTTGGCTGTTGTGAGAAAACATTGAACCCTCAAACAAGTCAAAGACAGGGCAGAACCCGAATGCAACTGGAGAAAGGCAAAGGGCAGTGCACAAACAGTGCAGAGGCGTAGCGTAAGACAAGCTGTCGAGCGTAGAAACCGCAGCAAGTAATTTTTCGGCCAGGAAGGAAAAATCACTTTTGGTTTTTGTTTGGTTCCAAGAAATAACAAACTATCACAAGTGACAGTCTATTTATTTCTTGGACCAAAAAGGGGCTGCGGTTTCTTATTGCTAATTTATAAAACCAAAAGTGAAGCTGCACTGCCAGTCGCGCTTTATTAATCATTCCTTTTTCCAACCACGAAGGAATTGGTTGGCGCTTGGTCAAGGCCGGGATTTGGTCACCACGCAAGTTGACTTGCACCAAAAACGTGCATGGATTTTTTCAGGCAAGAAAGTGGAGTCAGGCTGACTTCATCAAGCTTTGGGTCATTGGAAATTTTCTGGAGACCCCCGTGCTGGTGGTCACTGAGCTTAACTTATGAATTAAGGGCCTATTTAGGGAATGGGATTATGAGCAAGGAGTTCAAGTTTAATGACCCC
>CAMXCT020000012.1:223429-322795 GCA_947184155.2 Cladocopium goreaui
GACAGTCTATATATAGCTAAGCTATGGTGCTGACTATACAGGTACATATAGCTGTATGCACAGGTGCAAAAGGTTAAGCACCCCGCCTTTGCACAAACGCTAGTGTAGTGCAAATCCAGTGAAACTGTACAAAAGAAACTGCCGCTCACACACTGCTCTCATTATATTTTTCACTGAAGGCTTTAGCTAGTCACCCCATCCTGACTCATCTTCATCGTCAGTGGGAATGTCAGTCAGTTGTCTCATCATGTACAATGCCCTGTGTCTCTGACTGGCGTCGTTTTGACAAATCTTGATGACGCTCACCATAATCTGTCTCATTGCAGTGAAGCGCTCCACTCTCTGGACTTTGCCGTCCCTCATTCCCGATGAGATCTTCTCGGTCAACCTCTGGATCATCCAAAGGCACATGTGTTCTGGGCTCATGGGCTCAAAGGGCGACTCAATCTGCTGCTCTGCAAAGCTGTCTGGCATTTCAGGAGGGATCACGTCTTCCACTGCAGGTTCTGCCATCGCACACATCAGCTCGTGTAAGCCGTCACGAGCATCGAATTCATCATCATGTCGCTGCAGTTGCTCATGCAGGAAATGCATTTCGTTCACGGACTCTTGGGTAACTCCATGCTCTTCAAACTTGTTGTAGAGGCTCATGAATGACGCATACAAAGCCCAAAGCATCCAAGATTGAAAAAAATCAATCGCTATTGAAAAATTCAATCGTCTATTGAATTTTGCTTTAAATCAATAGAATTAGATGATTTTGATACTTTGCCAAAATCAATCGAGAAACCAAGAGGAAAAAAAACAAAAATCAATAGCAAAATCAATAGCAAAATCAATAGCAAAACCAGATTCTACCAGAAAGAAAACTATAATTTTGAAAAGATGTTTTCAGCCATGTGGCTGTAAGACTAGATGCATGGTGGTGGTGTTAAGAGCTGTCCAGCCCATCTTCTTTAACTGCTGGGGCTATCCAGCCCATTTTCAAGTGGCTGCCCAACTACTCAACCCAGCCCTTGCTTTGAGACTATCCAGCCCATGCTTCAGCCAGCAGAGGCTTGCAAGTGTCTGTTTTTTTTTGCACTACTCACTGCTGGATTCACTACTGTCATCCTCAAAGCTGAAATGCTTGGCTAGGACAAGGTGAAACACAAATCTAAATTTTTGGAGCGCTTTAATTCCCACTTTGTGGGGGGCTGTCCCCCTGGTGCAACTTGAGGTCATGTGCACCATGATTGACATAAAGCTTTCAGATCCATAGCACCAACATGTGGCAGGGTGCAAGTGGGCTGCCTGGGACCCCATGTGACACAGCACATGATGCTTCTGGGTCATGGAGTACAAATGTTTCCCTTCCTGCATGGCATCCTTTGCCAGCCAGCTATAATGGGCCAGAAGATTTTCTGTGTTGGAGTTGAAGGTTTTGCTAGCCTCTTCAAGCCATTCTTGCCATGGCACCTTCAAAGCATTGTACATATTGTTCAAAGCAGTCACAGCTTCCAGCCTGTGTTTTGGAGCTTTTCCTGCCTTGTACAGCTTGCAGAGTTCTACCATGATGGGGCCGAGCCACCTCACCCTTGCACCTTTTATGTGCTTCAAACTGGGGTATTCCTCTGAAGTTTTGGCTATATCGCTCATGTGGAGAGGCCTGATTCTCTTCCCACTAGGCACTTCTAGGGCATCATAGAGCCTCACCAACAGCCTGTTAAGGCTTGCCAGGTTTGCTTCCTTGCTTGTGCCACCCAAGCCATTCATGATTGAATATAGAACACTGCCATAAAGGTAGCAGCTCACTCCCAAATCAAGCAGGTGTAGGATGTCCAGTTTGAGGGTGAGGACTGACACCCCTGGTACCTTGAACAAGGGGTGCTTGAATTTCTTCGCCAAATCAGCTGCACTCAAAATTGTGCTTCTCCATGCTGCAGTGGGTCGCATGTCAGTAAAGGGCCTCTCAGATTCTTGCTTTTGATCTGCACAGCAATAAGGGCAAATCTCATTCGCATTTGGGTAAGGCCAGTTGAATTCTGATGCAAAAAACTCCAAATCTCCAGTAATGGCCCAAAGGACACATCTCCTCATTGGCTTGCCTCTGGGGCCATCTGCAGCCTGCCCCTCAAAGCCTTTCTTTGGTGTTCTGCCATTGTACAGAACTGTGAAGGACCAAGAGAGGCACTCCATGATCTTTCCCCAGGTCTCTTTGACAGCAGCTAGCTTGGGCATACAGGTGAGGAGCAGCTGGGACTCAGCAACGCTTTTCTTTGTCAACAAGCATCTCATCGACAAAACATGCACAGAATCATGCTCCAAAAATGGTGCTGAATCACCATGGAGTGCAAATGGCAGAGGCAATTGAGAAGGGTGAGCGAAGTCTAGGGAGTGCCACAGTTCAGGGCATTTCCTCATCTGTGGTGATTCTTTTTGGCTTCTCCAAAAAGTGGTCAAGTCTGAGTCTTTGCAAGACATGTTTTCCAACATATCTGCCTGATACAAGCACAGAATCCATTGGTGTGGAAGGAGCACCCAGACATCTCCAGCTTTCACAACTCTTTGGCCATCCTCCTTCAAAGCTATTGGGGCTCTGATTTTGAAAGGGGCTGGTGACTGCAGCTTCCCAAAAAACTTCCTGACAAGATCCCTGTGCACATTTCCTCCAGTCAGCCCATAACTGCCCAGCTGTGCCAAGGAATGTATATCTTGACTGTCACAACCAGACTTCACAGCACAGTGTGCAATCTCTTGAATTTCACAAGCACTCAACTTTCCTGTTGCAAATTTCCGCAAGAGAAGCAGCCCTAAAGGGCTGGGTTCAGCTGACATTCTTGCCCACTTGAGAGGTCAAAGCTGCAATGGAATTAGGCTTCACCTGGGCTTTCCAGCCCATCAAACTGTGCTTGTCCCAGATGTGCTTTGGATTTATTGGGCTATCCAGCCCACAATGGCTAATAGTGCAAGCACAAAGCAACTGGGCTATCCAGCCCACAATGGCCAATAGTGCAAGCACAAAGCAACTGGGCTATCCAGCCCACAATGGCCAATAGTGCAAGCACAAAGCAACTGGGCTATCCAGCCCACAATGGCCAATAGTGCAAACACAAAGCAACTAGGCTATCCAGCCCACAAAAGCACTAACAAAAAATAAGGATACCCAGCCCAGAACTTGTTTGACCCAAAGCATGCTTGCAGCCTTGACTTTTCTGCCACCATGCTTCAGCCTTTGCCTTCTGTGCCATCAGTTTTTTCTAAATCTACAAGTTTCAGGCCTCAGTGTTTCATGGCCTTGGCTGCCATTTGCTTCTTTGACTTCAAATCTTTCAAGGCAGTGCATGCCTGGGTGAGGACCTTGGCCAGCTCAGTTTTGGCACCAGTCTTCCCAGCCAAATGGGCAGTCACCTGCTTCAAAGCAGCTTGGCCATTTTTCTGGGACTCCTGCACCTTCTTCACCACTGCCTTGTGCTGGGCCTTCTGGCCAATGCTGAACAGAGCTGCTTCCACTGAGGCCAAGTCCTTGGTCAGCTCTGCTTTGAACAGAACCAATCTCTCCTTGAGTTGCTTCTGGCCTTCTCCTGCACTGACTTGGGACATCTGGTCCCACTTGTTTCCTTTGGTCTCTTTCTCTTCTTTCTCATCTTTCTCCTCATCCTCCTCCTCATCCTCCTCTCCACCTGCACCCTTCTTTTTCTTTGCCTTGAGGCCCATGGCAGCAGCCAAGCCATCATCCAGCCCCAAAGGCTTGCTGGGAGCAGCCTGGCTCAAGTCAAAATGGCGCTCATCCAAGTCATCATCATCCATCAGCTGGTTGAAGGCCATTGCTTCTGTCAGGCCGCCTGGTCCTTCCACTTTTCTATGGGCTTCCTTCTGCTTATGCAGGTATGTGGCTTCCTTCTCTGTGGTGGCTTGGAATTGGAAGAATCGCGGATCTTCTGGGTTTCTCCTCCACTTCAAAGTTCCAGCAGACAGTCTCAATTTCATTTCTTCTAGCCCTAAGTCCTCTTCACATTTCTTCTTGCTGACCCATGCCCTTTCCACTCCATGGCTCTTGTCTAGGCTCAACTTCATCATTGCACCCTTGTAGTGCTTATCACACTTGGCACCATCCATGGCCCAGCTGAGCAGCAAAGATTTCTTCTTGGCCACACTGCCAGCCCCATTGGTCTCTTCCTTGTACTTCTTGTCTTGGTCAGAAGACTTCCTGCTAGCCTCGAACTTTTTCCACAAAAGCTGCACCTGCTTCTCTGGCAATTTTGCAAGGGCTTGAGAGAAATCCTTCTCAGACATCTCTTCCTTCTTGGCTAATTCCTCCAGAAACTTTTCATGGTTAGCCAAGGCTTCCTTGGAAAGGGCAACATTCCTTTCCTCATCCTCACCTGTCTTGCTTTTCTTCTGGGTGTGGTTTGGTGCTTCTTTGGCAGCAGGCCTCTTGGCTGGCATGGCTCCCTAGATGTGAGGGCTATAGTGCTTCCTTATTGTTTGGGCAGTTCAAAATCCTGCAGCCACAAAAAATTGGCAGCAGAAAAGTTTTCCATGATTTTCTATATGTTTGAAAAGTGGTTTGGGACATTTTGGCATTCCATTTTCCAAAAATATCTTAGTTTAAGTTTTGTTTCAGCCATAGATTTTTTCATTGCAACCTAAAAATTTCCATTCAAAAACAAAAAATAAATTATTTTTTAAAACACATCCATAATTCTTAAAATAACTTGTTTTTCATGGTTATTCATGTGAATTCATGGTTTTTCATGGTTATTCATGTGAATTCATGGTTCTTCATGGTTCTTCATGGTTCTTCATGGTTCTTCATGGTTCTTCATGGCTTTTCATGTGAATATGTGTTCCTTTTTAAAGTGTTCCAAAAATATTGTTTGCTTATTTTGGTGTTTTTTGTACAGCAAAGGTGTGCCCTGCAGCTTAAGATTTTGGAATCTATTGGCTATCCAGCCCAGGGCTGTCCAGCCCAGTTTATTCACCTATGGGCTATCCAGCCCAATTTTTTGACCTATGGGCTATCCAGCCCAGTACTATTGATCAACCCATGGGCAGAGGTGAAAAACATGTGGGCTCTCTAGCCCAACTGTGTTGACCAACCTATGGGCTATCCAGCCCAAGGCTATCCAGCCTAGTCTATTGACCTTATGGGCTATCCAGCCCAATTATTTGACAATAGGCTTTCCAGCCTAGTACTATTGATCAACCCATGGGCTATCCAGCCCAAAAACATGTGGGCTGTGTTGAAACATTACTCTCCAGCCCAGAGGTTGCTAGCACGCCTTTTTTTCCTCCACTGGCTTGGTTGTCCAGGCTTCATCTGCCCAGAAACGGTTTCAGGCTGGCTACCTGCTGTACCAGGTTGCTGGGCTATCCAGCCCATAAGGGAAACACCACCTTGCTTTACTGTAAACTGTAGACATTTTACAGCAGTGTTTTTTCTCCAAAACAAAACATCCCAGCAACCTTTTTGCCTACAGTGCTGTGGCCCCCTTACAGCAAGTTCTGCTGTCTCAACTGGGGCACAAAACCACTGCACTTCCAAGGCCCTCTGTTGGCCTGACAGCTCAAGCGCATGCAGCCCCGAGTCACTTCACTTGCCCATATGGAGTTTTTGTTCACATAGGAGAAAAAGTTGCACTGCCTGCACAGCTTCAGCCCATCTCTGCTCTCAGCAAACCAGTCACACCTGGGCTGTGGAATGGTTGAACTTCAAAAAGATGTGTTTTAAAGGGGCACCAAAAAAACAAAACAAACATATAAATAAGGCAATGCACTGCTCCAATTTCTCCAGCTCAGAAAAGTCCTGCCAGTCCTGGGACTGAGAAGCATTCTTCCAGTTTTCCCAGCTGTGCTCGCCTTGGCTCTGATTCCACCATTCTGATCCACCACCATGTCCTCCATCTCCATGGCTTTGGTTTGCCTCTGGTCCTTGTGGTGCTTCAGCTCCCTTTCCTCCTGATCCATCTCCACCACTTCCATGTTCTTTGCCAGCTGGTGCTGCTCCTTTGCCACCTCCATTTCCTGCAGCTTGTGGTGGGGCTTTGGGTGTGGCTGCAGGTGCCCCAGGTGTGCCTGCCCATGGTGCCTGTGCAGGCACCTGCTGGCCCATTTGCAGCAGGACAGCTGTGTTCATCTTCTCCACCAGGGCCTCATAGAAGGTCATCTCATCCATTCCTGCCAAGGGTCAAGATTGAGCTATCCAGCCCAACAAGATTTTGAGCTATCCAGCCCAACATGGTTTTGAGCTATCCTGCCCAACATGATTTTGAGCTATCCAGCCCAACATGGTTTTGAGCTGTCCAGCCCACATAGTTTTTGGTTATTGGGCTATCCAGCCCAACATGGTTTTGGACTATCCAGCCCAATTGGTTTTCAGTTTTTTGGGCTATCCAGCCCACATGCATGGGTTTCAAAAGAACTATATATATATATTTATTTATTTATTTATTTATATTGATATTTATTTACTTATTTGTGTATGTATGCATATTTATATAAATATAGTATATCATATAAATATATGTCTGTGTATTTATATATATATACATATATATATACATATATATATGTATGTATATATATATGTATATGTATGCAGTCCTGGGGCAACTTTCTCCTTCACCTTCTCCAGAAACACTCTGTTGCTCTCCCAGTCACCTTTCTGCCCCACTTCTGGCCAGGTTTGTGAGCAGTAGAGGGACAAGTGGTTCAACCACAGCGACACAGAGATGTCTAGGTTGTAGTATTGCTGCAGCAGCCTCAGGTTGTCTCTCCAGACACTGGCTGCACCCCCCCCTCCTTCTCCTGAGGGCACACCTTTCCCACTCCAAGACTCCACATAGCCCTTGCCTTTGCCCTTGTCAGCCTGGTTGCCACCCTGCTGGTTCTGGTTGTAGCTCATGGCTGCTAGCTACACAGTCGCTTTTTTCTTGGGCCACAGGCTGGTGCAACATGAAATCAAACCAGTTCCATGCCACTAAGCCACTGCACAGCCAGAAGCCAGCTGCAAAACAAAGTTTCCAAATACATGGGCATGAATAAAAACTGTTGTTTCTTGTTTGGTATGTTGTAGGCTATCCAGCCCAAATTATTTTCCAGACAAAAATCAAAATGTGTGCTACCCAAGCTATTGTTTTGAGGCACCCAGCCCAACATGGTTTTGAGCTATCCAGCCCAACATGGTTTTGAGCTATCCAGCCCAACATGGTTTTGAGCTATCCAGCCCAACATGGTTTTGGGCTATCCAGCCCAACATGGTTTTTAGATTTTGGGCTTTCCAGCCCAATATGGTTTTAGGCCATCCAGCCCACAAAGTTTTTAGCTGTTGTGTTAATGTGTTTTCCAGCCCAGCATGGTTTGGGGCTATCCAGCCCACATAGTTTGCAGCTTTTGGGCTATCCAGCCTAACATGGTTTTGGGCTTTCCAGCCCATATGATTTTGAGCTAGCCAGCCCAGCATCTATTTGGGCTGGAGAGCTCTACATACTGAGCAAGCTCAGCTTTTTTTTACAGCCATGGTTTTGGTCGCCTCTGGGTCTACTCCTGCCCCAGCTTCAACTTCTTCCATGCCCTGGCAGCACCCAAGCTTTCACCACTCTGCAGCTTCTGCATGATGCTCTTGGCCAGCCTGTAGCTCTCTTCAACACCTTTCTTGCTCACAACCTGCAGCAGTTGCCTCCCCTGTGACAATCTTACTGCACAGGCCCCAGTGCTCTTGTACTCCATCAAATGCATCTTTTTCCCTTTCACAACCAGGTCATTTGCCAGAGGCTTCTGCTTCATGCCCTCTTTCTGGTTTTTGCCCTTGCCTTTGCCATTCTCCTGCTTGGAAGGCTTTGGCCCCTTTGCCTCCAAAGCTGCAGCATGCCTTTTCAGGCTGGCTGCTGGTCTTTTGATTGCTTCTCTGATCTGGGCCTTCTTCACAGGAATTGGGGAAGTCATCTTTGCTTCTGCCAAGCAGCTAGTACTTCCAGCAGCAGATGTGGCTGGTGACTGGGGCACAGGGATTGCCAGCAAATCCTCTGTCTTCACTGAGTTTGCAGGTGAAGCAGGGGGTGGAGCAGGCTGCTTCTTCTTCTTGGGGGAGCTCCCCACCAGTAAGGCCCTGATCTGCTCCAGTCTTGCCTCTTGCTGTGCTGTAGCTTTGCTGCATGCTTCCTGGTATCTCTTTGGGTCTTTCAACCGCCTGGCATGGTTCAGGAGCACCAAGAGGCTGCTGGCCAAATCACCATTGAGGGTTGCCTGCTGGCTCTGTGTGAATTTTGCCTTCACATCAGGAAACTGCCTCACTGTCTCTGTGATTGCTCCTTTCAGATCTGAATACTTCATTGCCAGCTCAGTGCTGACATTGGCCAAGCCCTGCAGCAGCTCCAGCTGATCAGAGAGATCTGGAGCTGAGACTGCATGCTGTGCAAGCACAGTCTTGTAGTACTTCCCCAGGTTGAAGGCAGTAGTGACACCTTGGCTCTTCACATAGGTGACAAGGGTGTCTTGGAGCTGCTCTTGGTCCACTTCAGGAACTTTGTTCCTTCTTGCCCCCCCTTTCTTCATGGCTGATCAAGAAATGCCTGCAGATCAATCCCATCAAACAATGCAAGGCTATCCAGCCCACATGCAAAATGGAGGGCTATCCAGCCCATGACAAAGGAGAGCTATCCAGCCCAACAAAGGGGAAAACCAGTTCAGCAAGAAATGCTATCCACCCCATACTTGCAGCTCAAAAATCAATAGCAAAATCAATCGCATTTTCAATAGAAAGTGAGTTTTTTTCAATCGTGTTTTCAACTGATAAGATTTTAATTTCTATTGATTTTTTGTTTGAAAAAGCCATTTTCAATCGCCACTTGATTTTGTTCAAAAATCAATAGATCTATTGATTTTTTTCAATCGAGGATGCTTTGGGAGTTCGTAAATCTGCAAGCTCTTCATCGTTCTGCAGTGTGTCGTGCAACTCGTGTACCTGCTCAATGCATCTGCATAGGTATGTGTACACATTGATCTTGTGGAAGCCAGTCTCGACTCCCACCAACTCTTCACGCAGCTCTTCCTCAGGTTCTGGCTCTGGAAGGTCGTTGGGTGCAGGATACATCCAACAAACAAAGCTGAGGGACGCCACTGTCAGAAGCACAAGGCTCCATTGAATGCTCTGCGCATAGATCTCCACTGTTGGCATTGGGCTCAAACTATCATCCAGGCTCAAGGCGTCAGCGGACATCATCATCATGGCAAAAGCCAAACATCGAAGAAAAGCTTTCGACTTCTGAACACCTGCATGAGTTGCAGGCTCTCCCAGATTCTGTCGAATGGCTCCAAGGGTAGCCTTCATGTCTTCACTTTGCTGTTCTCTGCGAGCTTCCGTGGTTCCAACCAATTCCCTGGAGTCCATGTCATAGACGCCGGCCATGTTCATCAAGAACTTCATTCTATCACACGATAGCTTCTTTGTAGCTATGTCTGACACATTGTACTTGGTTGGAATGGAGGCAATTTCCAACTTCTTCTCCTTGACATGCTGCTGAATCCACAGGGCACGGCACGACAAATGCCTTACCCTTCCAACGCCACTTCTGAACATGATCTGCTTTGCTGCCACGTTGTCGAGTAGCAGCTTCAAACGAACTGGTTGGCGGAGGCAGAATTCAACGCATAGCTTCAAAAGTATTCCATCACATGTCACTGAGACTGCAGCGTGCAGTTCTGATTCTGCTGAACTCAAAGCAATCACTCGCTGAGATCTTGACGTTACCAGCAGTAGACATCCTCGGAAGAACACCAAGCCAGCACTGACTGAGCGTCGGGATTTCTTGCATGCGCTCCAGTCGGCATCGCTGAACATCTCAAGAGTGAAGTCACCTTCATCATCTGGAGTGTGCCACAGTCCATTGCTTTTGATCCTGAGTTGCAAGGCATATGACCGGGCTCCCAACAAATACATGGTGAGGTGCTTCAGCATAGTCCAGCTTCGCTGAGTGGGCTTGGCCATCTGCTGCGCCAATGCTCTGATGCAGTAAGCACATTCCACCAGATCTGAAGAGAGATACATCAGAATGCCAATTGCTGATCGATATCTTGAGCAGTATGCTTGAGACAACTCTTCGGTGGTGTCAACTTCATTGACACTCTCATGACATGGCACCTTCTTTGGTTTGGCATTTTCTGGAACCCCAACCACTTCACACAGCTTCAACAAATGCTTGGGATTTTGATGAACCAAAATGGTATCTTCCTCAATCAAAACATGTGCGCGCTTCAAAAACTCTACACTGTCACCGGGGTTCTGAATGCTTTGCACTGACACCTTGTATCGGGTTTCTAACACTGGGACAAGCTTGTGTTCAAAGTAAGCACTTTCTAAAACGATCAACATGTCATCCACATGAAGCCAAATGAAACACTCTGCACTGCGAAGTAGGGATGGATAGCCTTGGCATGATTCGGCCTGAAGTTCCTGTTTGAGGAAGGAAGTCACTGAGTCAAACCACAACTGGCTGCCGTCTCTCTGCCCTGGCAACACACGTCCCAAAGCAAACAACTGACTACCATACTTCACCAATGTCGGCTGCTTCTGTGGAACCGTGAGGAATGCATCTGTGATGTCTGCGCTTGCCATGGTGTATCGAATGTTCGGATTCTGATCCTTCAGGTGCAAGTACAAAGCAGGAAGCAGCTTGCTAGTTACAGAAGAGCTGGCAGGCGAAAACAAATCTTCGCGCTCACTGAGCCAGTTGAACTCTCTGGCCACTTTGCGGGCTCGTCTGAGCCAGCAGCGTTTGCCATCTATTGTCTTGTCTCTCCATGTGATCACAAACTTTGTCGACAACATCTTAGGATTGTCACTACCTACTTGCTCTGGAGGCAGCAAAACACCTAAGGATTTGAGTCTCATGACTTCAACCAATTCCGCAAGGTTGTCAATCTCTGCCAACTGTTCAGCACCTATCTCAGGTTCACGTGGAGTCCATGGAAACATGAGTCCTTTGACCTTTGGATTCAAGTAGCCCATGACTTGTTCTCCAAATGTGCACAAGCGACCAGTGTACTCCCTAGATGAAGCACGTTCATACGGCGTTTCACCTTGTGTCACATTGAAGCGATTATGCAGAAAGCTTGCGTGGACTATTGACCATTGGTATACTGGGTGGTTTGCGCTGAAGATGATCTGGTCTCCAGCGCCGCACATCTTCTCGATCTGATTCACCAGCAAATTTGCTTGGTTACGGATGGCCTGCACTGTGGCCTCGGCTGCGCCGTTGGCCGGCTTGTTACCTGGCACAATGGTCTCAGTGGTGGTTGCAATGCCCAATGAAATCAAAACTTTCTTTGCAGTTTCGAGGATGGCAAGAGTTGATGGCTCGTTGTCACACCTGAAGCAAACACTGGTGTGTCCTGCCCATGTGACTACTCTGCAAACTTCTGAAGCCAAGAACTTCAAACATCTTCCAGCCTTCTGCTCAGTGGGCACTGCGTGCATCCACTTTGTGGATCGGTCATGGATAAACAAAACTGTCTGAGAATCTGATTCATCAGGTTTTCTGCTACAGTATCCAAAATCGAAGCTCACCACTGAATGCGCACTGGTTGCATGACTCTCGACATGATGTTGGTCTTGCCTCCCTTTATGGGCTACACGCAAGTCACACCAAGCACGATATGGTATGTGGGTCATTGCATGCTCTCTCCGCTCATGCTCTGTGGGCTCTGCTGGAACACCTGGGGCGATGACTGGGCGTTGAAGCTCTGATGCAATCTTGTGCTTGATGCTGTGAGAAGTCAGCAGCTCTTGGTGCTTGACATGTTCAACAATTCTCTTGAACAACTGTGAACGATTGCCACTCTTTGAGAGTCCTAGTGAATCACACGCGGCTTTCAGCAAAACAAGTGAACTTGAAGCATTGATACGTGAACCATCAATTGTGATCTCATCTGGGCCTGCTGCAGGTGCTGGGTCATCTACGGGCTCATCAGCAGCTACCGGATGCATATCGGGATTACCACTGACAGGTTGCATGGGTGCATCAACCATTGCATCAGGTCCCGGCTGAGCTGCCTCTGGAGTCCTTTGAGTCTCACCTGAAGCTGGCACAGGGCGATGAGACGGTGTAAGCAAGTCAAGTGGCATCACTTACGAATGAAAACCTAATTGCTCTTGAGTGCACTCAACGGCATGTCCAAGTGTCATGACTGCATTGATTCCTTTGGGATTTGGGATTGTGGCATTCATGGAAACGAGGTCTGAAATGAATTGGTTGTGCTCTACCAAATGCCATTCATCACCACGTCTGACCAGCGTTGTCCTGTACCAAAGCAAACTCATCGAAGGTGCCGTGGAAACATCTACAAAAGCAGGTCTGTTTGTGATGATACCCCAACAGTCCAGTCCAAGCAACGTCCAGACATTACGTATCGAGTTAAGCTTGCTTTCCAGCTTCACTGTGCAAACATGCTGAATGGAATCATCACTGCAACCACTGTCATCAGTTAACACTCGAATGCAACCTGTGATGCAGAGTGAATTTCTCTTGAAACCCACTGGGATACGTCTTCCAGCCTTCTGCAAGGACAACCCTTCACTGTCAGTGTGCACTTCCCAGCCGTTTCTAACTAAACGACCAAGTGAAATCAACGGAGATGTGACTGAAGCAATGATGAACTCTTCACGCAATGAAACATCACCCAGTGAGGAGCGCCAACTGAGGCATAGTCCAAAGGGAGTGCAGAGCCATCGGCGCCACTATCCAGAATGATGTCAACTGCCATGTGGGTGTTCCCAAAAGTCCGAATATGGTCACAATTGTCCCATGCATACGTCCAGTCTTCATCATGATCCGTGTATGTCATGTCAAAGCACTGAACTTCACTTGCAGCAAAACACTCTGAGCCACATGGAAAACAAGTTGCAACTATCGCTGAAATTTGGCCATCGAAAATCTCCAAACCAGGAAGCTCATCTACAAACACTGAAGAACTATCTTCCCAAAGTGGTTCAAAAGCAACGTCGAACTTGCGAACTTGAAGATGTCTTAGGGCTTGCAGTTGGAGAACTTTGTGCAACATATGTAGTGTGAGGGCTTGAAGTGATGGAAGCTGAAGGCGAAGAAGGAGGTTGAGAAGAGGAATCATGCTGCTCAACTTGTCTCACAGTACCATTCTGCTTATCTCGAAGAAATTTCCGACAATCACGTTTCCAGTGTCCTGCTTTCTTGCAGTACAGGCAAACATTGCTTTCAGCGTCTGGTTGCTTGCCCTTGCCCTTGTCAGCCTTCGATTTGCCTTTGTCGAACTTACCTTTAGTTCCTTGCTTACCTTTACCTTTGTCCGATTTGGACTTTCCGCCTGGCTTGCCTTTGCCCTTGTACTGAACCATATCTACTTCCATAGGTTGAGGACCATTGTTCGGCTGAGTTCCTGCGATTCCAAATTCAGTATGAATCCGCTGTGAAGACCAACTGTTGGTGACCGACTCGAAACCCAAAACTTTGGTACGTACTGTGCTATATGTACTGGTATCCTCGAGGTTGAGTTGAACATGTTGACGAATATGAGCAGGGAGGCAACGGATCAAAACAGAAAGTGCAACTTCTTCCGGAACATGGTGGCCACAAGCTTTGTGATATTCTGACATCAGCCTATCCAACCCTTGAACATGATCATACAATGACTTCTCCTTGTTGAAAGCTGGTAATCCCATGATCGCTGCCAAAATCGCCATGGAACGAGGCGTTGTGTTGGGCGTATATAGCTTCACAAGCTGCCGATAGACCTCAAGGCCGTTGCGTTTCTGCACGGACCGAAGGACCTTCAATGCTCTGCTCCTCAAAAGTCCCACGAAAATGCTGTGCAGTTCGCGAGCTCTCGCTTGAGCATCATCCGGCAGTAAATCAATGTCTACCTCTGCATCCGGGTCCTTTTCTACATCCTGCATGTCTTTCTCGAAGTTCTCATCGGCTGCGCACAGCCATGCTTTCAAGTTCAGGAGGAAATCTGGCCACGCTGCCTGCTCGGCATCTACACCGTTTGCTACGAACGGATCCGGCATTCGGACCATCTTTCCAGCATTGGAGAACTTGCTAGTGCCACTTGCAGCTTGCGTCAGCGACGTCGGCTGCGAGGTCGCCTGCGTCACTTGCGCTGCTGCTTGCTGCGCTGCAAATTGTTCTTGGGCTTGACGCAATGCTGTTGAAGATTGCGCCACATTGTTTGCTGCCGCGATCAAGGCCGCAGCTAGCTGCTGCGCTTCTGTCTGCGGATCTGTGGCCATCTCACGGACCTCTAAGGCCCGACCAGTGAAACCGCGATGCCTTCCAAAGGCTTTTGCAGAAGCCAGTCACCTGTGGATCTCTAAGATCTCAACTGCAGCAGTCACAGCACTGAAGCTTATTGCTCTGCCCGGAGCGAGAGGATCTAAGCCAACACGGATGCCCTTCGGGTCCGTGTTGGACCGTCAGGGCTCCGCTACCATGCGAACTTTTCTTGACCACAAAACGCCTCGGTACGAGTACTGAGTTCAAGTTCCATTCTACACTTGATCATAGCCTTTAAGGCCATGAAAGTAAACTCTGTGGTTTCCTCAAGAAACTGTTAGCTTCACTCTCTCCAAATGAAACGTGTGTCACGTGGAAAAAGTGTGTGCGGCTATATATATATATATATATAGCTAAGCTATGGTGCTGACTATACAGGTACATATAGCTGTATGCACAGGTGCAAAAGGTTAAGCACAAAGGAAAGGGCAAAGGAAAAGGAAAAGGGAAGCTGGTCAAGAGCAATTTGACTCTCGAGCAGCGTCGAGCGAAGCTGAGTGAGATCAAGGCTCGCAGTCCTTGCATGCGGCGCGGCGCCACAGGACACTGGGCAGGAGATGCTGCTTGCAAGTTCCCTTCGGCTGGAAGCAAGCCGCAGGCATCCCAACCTAGGGCTGCGATGATGGCCTACATGTCTGACTCGTCATCCGATGATGGTGACTGTGTGATCCTGACCCATGGACACAGCAGTACACCGACGGCCATGATGGGTTATTCGGTTGCAAGAGGTAGACCCAAGGGCGCCCCAAAACCAACCGCCAAGCCATCAGTTCCAGTGCCGTTGCTCGACCCTATCAGGGACCAGTTGCCATGGAGCCGTTGCCCAAGCCTAAGTCCAAGAGTGCAGCCAAGAAAACACCCCCAAATCCCCCGATTGAGAAGTGTACCAATTGCAGAGATTTCACATTCAAGGGGAGTATTGCATACACGGTGAAGAAGACATGTAGAGATTGTGGACATGTGACGGTGACCCGTAGGGAAGAAAGCTATCAGTTTGCGTTTGAGAATTGTCCCACACGGATGTTGATCACCGTGGAAGTTCCAAGATATTTTTTCGCGCGTTTTGCAAACAGTGTGGAAACTTCATCAATGAGATGCCAATTGCCGAACATCAGCATAGAGTTCAGGTGGCCGAAAGAGTTGAGAACACAGACCCCCAAACATTGCAAGTGGTTACCAATCTGACTGGGGATGGTGCCGGTGATCGCATGTCAAGTGCTGAAATCCAAGCCGTGTTGGCCGTATTCACTCAGAGCTTGCTTGACTCAGGCCCGAAGTCACCAGCAAACCTTCACAAAGAGCTGGATGACGCGATCATCGAGGTGATGGCGGTGCAGGACCCGGAAGCCTACCCACCAGATTCCGATGACCCAGAAGATTGAGCACAACTGGATGAGGGGGCTGCGTTGACGTTGGCGGAGTTGACGGGACCCAGAGGTTTCACTGGCTGTGCGGGCAAACCCCGACACAGGTGATGTAGAATTGACCCTTCCAGTGCTTGACATCATGAGCATGAGTAACCTCGATGTATACTCAGCACTTGACGAGGGGTGTAATTCTACTTGCCACAGTCAACAATGGGCTGAGATGTGTAACAACAAACTCGCAAAATATGGTGTAACCTTCAAGTGGGTCAACCATGATGTCACGTCGTTTGTGGGCATTGGTGCCAAGACTGGCACGTGTGGCAGCAGAAGCATGCCGATCGGCCTTGAAGCCTTGGACGGCTCAGTGATCAAGGGGAAGTTAGAGTCATACGAAATCCAAGGCAACACATCAACCCCACTCTTGTTATCACTGTATGCCCAAGTGACATTAGGAATGATCAAGGACCTCTCAGCTGGCAAGGTGTTTGTGACAGTGAACAACGTTCAGCGTGAACTACCATTGGCAAAATGTAGTAAGACAGGACTGTTGCCAGTGAACCTCACTTCGGGCATCCGCACTGAATGTAACAAACTCCCCAAACATGAATCCCCAGCACAGGCACTTAAGTTTCTTAGGCCTTTCCGCCCAGCGGCGTGTGTTGCAAACATGGACCGTGGCCATGTGGTGTTCCAATTCAACGGAGACGTTGGGACAACCACGAATCTTGAAGGACAACACAATTGCGTGTCGATTGTGACCGGTGGCGAGCTGACGAGATTGAGCCCACGGCAGGCAGACGGCAAGGTGATCCTGCCGATTGACGTTCGTGAGACCCACGATCCGGATGGTGGAACTCACAGGTCGCACATTGGAAGGAACCACCATATCATTGGGACTGGTGAGTTCGAATTCTCCGTTGATGATTCGACTTCTTGGAGAAGCCATGGACCATGTGCACCAGTATGGAACCGAGGCGGCAATTCTCTTCACCTGCCGAAGCAATAGGCACCGTTCAGTTGCTGTTGGAACGGTTTTTGCTGTTCTGTGCCATTTGGCAGGGCACGGGTTTCATGTGACCCATGCCGAGGCGCACCACGCTTGGGGCTCTATGAGGTGCGGTGGTCAATGCAGGGTCTCGAGCCGGTGTGGAGCGCATCATCGGCCTTTGCTGGGAAGTGTTCAAGGCCCTGGGAATCCCCGAGGACAAGATGTATGAGCCTTGGGAGAATGCGGGGCCGATTATCCGTGGATCTCTGGCGACGGCGAGGATTCGTGGGGCGTACGTGAGAGATCGCTCCGACAGTGGAGGCGGTGCAAGCGTGACGCCTGGAGGTCGAGTTGGAGCGTCAACTCACGACTATGACCAGTTGGCCAGACTGTCACAGGCGATGCACTCCGTGCAAGAAGAGATGCAGAGAGAGCCCACGGGAGAAGACATCACGAGGAGATTCGAGATCACGACATCGTGGGCGAGGACGTGATTCAAGGAGACGGAGTGACTCACGAGCTCGTGGTCGACGAGGTGATTCCCGGAGACGCTCGAGGTCAAGGCCAAGGGAACCAAGAGCACCAGAACGACCTCCCCGACGACCGGCGGCGCCAGAGGACCCACGTCCGAGAGCTGCAGCTGTTCCGATGATGCCGGCCGTGGACAACGTATAGGCCAATACGTCGGAGACAGAGCCGTGGGGGAGGTGTCGCGTGACCAATGGGGGATCACGAGCGGGTTGCGCCCGTGGAACCCCGATGATCCCTATGGGGTCCGATCGCCAGGCAAGCGAGATATCGGTGGACGCATTGAACGCCATGATCGTGAAGTCAGGAGCCCACGATCGCATGATGTGGGAAGGCCCAGGCGATCGCAATCAGAACGAGGTCAACGTGAGATTTCAGACAAAGGTCAGAGGATGTACGACGACGATGACAAAAAGGCCCTACTGGATGAGAGCGTGGCGACGAAGTGCCTGGTCGTATCAAAATGATACCTGGAGCATGATTGAACGCCGCTCGCTGCCAGCACCCCCCAAACCACCAAGACCACCAAGACTTTTGGGAAAACCTCCAGTGAGATGAGTGTGACACCTCGGGTCAAGGACGAACCCTGTGACACCCCACACCAGCATGAGCATGTGTGCAACGTGGCCATCCTTCGAACAGGTTACGTTGGTGATTCATCAAGTTCTGACTCCACTCAAGATGGTTCACGTGGTTTGATCTTGCATGTTGATGATGATGGTTTAGTTGAGACTCCGAGAGTACCCAGAAGCCGTTATTCCCCACATCATGGTGTTCACATCATATCCCCTCTTGGCCGTGCGCCCCAACGTCAGGACCGTGGACACCGGTTGGAATGGTGAGAACCTTGTGGCGATGCAGGGCACGCCAGATCTGTGGGACATGTTTCAAGGTGTTGACTTCTTTGTTTTCATTATTGGTTATGATTCAGAAGATCATCAACTTATGCATGGTGAATTGTTGACAGAGGTTCAATCGTTTTGTGAAGCATCAGGATCACGATGGATGAACGTGGATGCATTGGACACCACAAGATGGGACCAGTATGCCGAGGTTGAAGCCCCAATCATCTGTTCCCAGTCCATTGGCATGACCACCAACGATGATGAAGTCATGGTGAGAATGGCTGTTTGGTGTGATCAAGCCAGCACGTCCCACGATGAAGATGACCCTGGAATGCCTCATGAAGAAGTGTTCACCGCGTCATTCCAAGAGCTGATTTTGGGATTAGGAGATGAATTCCATGTTGATTCCATGACGCGTGCTGCCTTCCCAGCTGCGCTGCAAGAAGAGCAGGCTGATAGGTTTCAGGTGGATCCCGATGAACCACCAGGAGCCGAGTTGAACCGTGAGGCAATGGCTGAGGAGTTGCTAGCGGATGAGCAGCTTCTGGACACAGTTGAAGTGCCAGGATTGCCCCAGAGGGAGGCAGAGCGTAGAGCTGCGTGGAAGAAACTCCCCCAAAGGGTTAGGATTGCCATCCGTCGTTTGCGTCGACAGTTTGGCCAGTGCCCCGGGAATGTTTTGGTGAACTTGTTGAGAGCTGCTAGGGTAGAAAAGAAATATGTGAATGCGGTTCGACTTGACCGTCACCGTTTGTGAAGACACAGCCCCCAAACCGAAATCACACAAAACCTCACTGCCTTATGAGTACCGGTTTGGAGCATGCCTGGGAATCGATCTCCTGGAGATCAAGGACAGCACAGGTGCTGTTTACACATGTTTAAACATGGTCGACATGGGAATCACGTTCCAGCAATTGCATGTGAGCCACCTCCATTTCCTGCAGCTTGTGGTGGGGCTTTGGGTGTGGCTGCAGGTGCCCCAGGTGTGCCTGCCCATGGTGCCTGTGCAGGCACCTGCTGGCCCATTTGCAGCAGGACAGCTGTGTTCATCTTCTCCACCAGGGCCTCATAGAAGGTCATCTCATCCATTCCTGCCAAGGGTCAAGATTGAGCTATCCAGCCCAACAAGATTTTGAGCTATCCAGCCCAACATGGTTTTGAGCTATCCTGCCCAACATGATTTTGAGCTATCCAGCCCAACATGGTTTTGAGCTGTCCAGCCCACATAGTTTTTGGTTATTGGGCTATCCAGCCCAACATGGTTTTGGACTATCCAGCCCAATTGGTTTTCAGTTTTTTGGGCTATCCAGCCCACATGCATGGGTTTCAAAAGAACTATATATATATTTATTTATTTATTTATATTGATATTTATTTACTTATTTGTGTCTGTATGCATATTTATATAAATATAGTATATCATATAAATATATGTCTGTGTATTTATATATATATACATATATATATATATACATATATATATATGTATGTATATATATATATGTATATGTATGCAGTCCTGGGGCAACTTTCTCCTTCACCTTCTCCAGAAACACTCTGTTGCTCTCCCAGTCACCTTTCTGCCCCACTTCTGGCCAGGTTTGTGAGCAGTAGAGGGACAAGTGGTTCAACCACAGCGACACAGAGATGTCTGGGTTGTAGTATTGCTGCAGCAGCCTCAGGTTGTCTCTCCAGACCCTGGCTGCACCCCCCCCTCCTTCTCCTGAGGGCACACCTTTCCCACTCCAAGACTCCACATAGCCCTTGCCTTTGCCCTTGTCAGCCTGGTTGCCACCCTGCTGGTTCTGGTTGTAGCTCATGGCTGCTAGCTACACAGTCGCTTTTTTCTTGGGCCACAGGCTGGTGCAACATGAAATCAAACCAGTTCCATGCCACTAAGCCACTGCACAGCCAGAAGCCAGCTGCAAAACAAAGTTTCCAAATACATGGGCATGAATAAAAACTGTTGTTTCTTGTTTGGTATGTTGTAGGCTATCCAGCCCAAATTATTTTCCAGACAAAAATCAAAATGTGTGCTACCCAAGCTATTGTTTTGAGGCACCCAGCCCAACATGGTTTTGAGCTATCCAGCCCAACATGGTTTTGAGCTATCCAGCCCAACATGGTTTTGAGCTATCCAGCCCAACATGGTTTTGGGCTATCCAGCCCAACATGGTTTTTAGATTTTGGGCTTTCCAGCCCAATATGGTTTTAGGCCATCCAGCCCACAAAGTTTTTAGCTGTTGTGTTAATGTGTTTTCCAGCCCAGCATGGTTTGGGGCTATCCAGCCCACATAGTTTGCAGCTTTTGGGCTATCCAGCCTAACATGGTTTTGGGCTTTCCAGCCCATATGATTTTGAGCTAGCCAGCCCAGCATCTATTTGGGCTGGAGAGCTCTACATACTGAGCAAGCTCAGCTTTTTTTTACAGCCATGGTTTTGGTCGCCTCTGGGTCTACTCCTGCCCCAGCTTCAACTTCTTCCATGCCCTGGCAGCACCCAAGCTTTCACCACTCTGCAGCTTCTGCATGATGCTCTTGGCCAGCCTGTAGCTCTCTTCAACACCTTTCTTGCTCACAACCTGCAGCAGTTGCCTCCCCTGTGACAATCTTACTGCACAGGCCCCAGTGCTCTTGTACTCCATCAAATGCATCTTTTTCCCTTTCACAACCAGGTCATTTGCCAGAGGCTTCTGCTTCATGCCCTCTTTCTGGTTTTTGCCCTTGCCTTTGCCATTCTCCTGCTTGGAAGGCTTTGGCCCCTTTGCCTCCAAAGCTGCAGCATGCCTTTTCAGGCTGGCTGCTGGTCTTTTGATTGCTTCTCTGATCTGGGCCTTCTTCACAGGAATTGGGGAAGTCATCTTTGCTTCTGCCAAGCAGCTAGTACTTCCAGCAGCAGATGTGGCTGGTGACTGGGGCACAGGGATTGCCAGCAAATCCTCTGTCTTCACTGAGTTTGCAGGTGAAGCAGGGGGTGGAGCAGGCTGCTTCTTCTTCTTGGGGGAGCTCCCCACCAGTAAGGCCCTGATCTGCTCCAGTCTTGCCTCTTGCTGTGCTGTAGCTTTGCTGCATGCTTCCTGGTATCTCTTTGGGTCTTTCAACCGCCTTGCATGGTTCAGGAGCACCAAGAGGCTGCTGGCCAAATCACCATTGAGGGTTGCCTGCTGGCTCTGTGTGAATTTTGCCTTCACATCAGGAAACTGCCTCACTGTCTCTGTGATTGCTCCTTTCAGATCTGAATACTTCATTGCCAGCTCAGTGCTGACATTGGCCAAGCCCTGCAGCAGCTCCAGCTGATCAGAGAGATCTGGAGCTGAGACTGCATGCTGTGCAAGCACAGTCTTGTAGTACTTCCCCAGGTTGAAGGCAGTAGTGACACCTTGGCTCTTCACATAGGTGACAAGGGTGTCTTGGAGCTGCTCTTGGTCCACTTCAGGAACTTTGTTCCTTCTTGCCCCCCCTTTCTTCATGGCTGATCAAGAAATGCCTGCAGATCAATCCCATCAAACAATGCAAGGCTATCCAGCCCACATGCAAAATGGAGGGCTATCCAGCCCATGACAAAGGAGAGCTATCCAGCCCAACAAAGGGGAAAACCAGTTCAGCAAGAAATGCTATCCACCCCATACTTGCAGCTCAAAAATCAATAGCAAAATCAATCGCATTTTCAATAGAAAGTGAGTTTTTTTCAATCGTGTTTTCAACTGATAAGATTTTAATTTCTATTGATTTTTTGTTTGAAAAAGCCATTTTCAATCGCCACTTGATTTTGTTCAAAAATCAATAGATCTATTGATTTTTTTCAATCGAGGATGCTTTGGGAGTTCGTAAATCTGCAAGCTCTTCATCGTTCTGCAGTGTGTCGTGCAACTCGTGTACCTGCTCAATGCATCTGCATAGGTATGTGTACACATTGATCTTGTGGAAGCCAGTCTCGACTCCCACCAACTCTTCACGCAGCTCTTCCTCAGGTTCTGGCTCTGGAAGGTCGTTGGGTGCAGGATACATCCAACAAACAAAGCTGAGGGACGCCACTGTCAGAAGCACAAGGCTCCATTGAATGCTCTGCGCATAGATCTCCACTGTTGGCATTGGGCTCAAACTATCATCCAGGCTCAAGGCGTCAGCGGACATCATCATCATGGCAAAAGCCAAACATCGAAGAAAAGCTTTCGACTTCTGAACACCTGCATGAGTTGCAGGCTCTCCCAGATTCTGTCGAATGGCTCCAAGGGTAGCCTTCATGTCTTCACTTTGCTGTTCTCTGCGAGCTTCCGTGGTTCCAACCAATTCCCTGGAGTCCATGTCATAGACGCCGGCCATGTTCATCAAGAACTTCATTCTATCACACGATAGCTTCTTTGTAGCTATGTCTGACACATTGTACTTGGTTGGAATGGAGGCAATTTCCAACTTCTTCTCCTTGACATGCTGCTGAATCCACAGGGCACGGCACGACAAATGCCTTACCCTTCCAACGCCACTTCTGAACATGATCTGCTTTGCTGCCACGTTGTCGAGTAGCAGCTTCAAACGAACTGGTTGGCGGAGGCAGAATTCAACGCATAGCTTCAAAAGTATTCCATCACATGTCACTGAGACTGCAGCGTGCAGTTCTGATTCTGCTGAACTCAAAGCAATCACTCGCTGAGATCTTGACGTTACCAGCAGTAGACATCCTCGGAAGAACACCAAGCCAGCACTGACTGAGCGTCGGGATTTCTTGCATGCGCTCCAGTCGGCATCGCTGAACATCTCAAGAGTGAAGTCACCTTCATCATCTGGAGTGTGCCACAGTCCATTGCTTTTGATCCTGAGTTGCAAGGCATATGACCGGGCTCCCAACAAATACATGGTGAGGTGCTTCAGCATAGTCCAGCTTCGCTGAGTGGGCTTGGCCATCTGCTGCGCCAATGCTCTGATGCAGTAAGCACATTCCACCAGATCTGAAGAGAGATACATCAGAATGCCAATTGCTGATCGATATCTTGAGCAGTATGCTTGAGACAACTCTTCGGTGGTGTCAACTTCATTGACACTCTCATGACATGGCACCTTCTTTGGTTTGGCATTTTCTGGAACCCCAACCACTTCACACAGCTTCAACAAATGCTTGGGATTTTGATGAACCAAAATGGTATCTTCCTCAATCAAAACATGTGCGCGCTTCAAAAACTCTACACTGTCACCGGGGTTCTGAATGCTTTGCACTGACACCTTGTATCGGGTTTCTAACACTGGGACAAGCTTGTGTTCAAAGTAAGCACTTTCTAAAACGATCAACATGTCATCCACATGAAGCCAAATGAAACACTCTGCACTGCGAAGTAGGGATGGATAGCCTTGGCATGATTCGGCCTGAAGTTCCTGTTTGAGGAAGGAAGTCACTGAGTCAAACCACAACTGGCTGCCGTCTCTCTGCCCTGGCAACACACGTCCCAAAGCAAACAACTGACTACCATACTTCACCAATGTCGGCTGCTTCTGTGGAACCGTGAGGAATGCATCTGTGATGTCTGCGCTTGCCATGGTGTATCGAATGTTCGGATTCTGATCCTTCAGGTGCAAGTACAAAGCAGGAAGCAGCTTGCTAGTTACAGAAGAGCTGGCAGGCGAAAACAAATCTTCGCGCTCACTGAGCCAGTTGAACTCTCTGGCCACTTTGCGGGCTCGTCTGAGCCAGCAGCGTTTGCCGTCTATTGTCTTGTCTCTCCATGTGATCACAAACTTTGTCGACAACATCTTAGGATTGTCACTACCTACTTGCTCTGGAGGCAGCAAAACACCTAAGGATTTGAGTCTCATGACTTCAACCAATTCCGCAAGGTTGTCAATCTCTGCCAACTGTTCAGCACCTATCTCAGGTTCACGTGGAGTCCATGGAAACATGAGTCCTTTGACCTTTGGATTCAAGTAGCCCATGACTTGTTCTCCAAATGTGCACAAGCGACCAGTGTACTCCCTAGATGAAGCACGTTCATACGGCGTTTCACCTTGTGTCACATTGAAGCGATTATGCAGAAAGCTTGCGTGGACTATTGACCATTGGTATACTGGGTGGTTTGCGCTGAAGATGATCTGGTCTCCAGCGCCGCACATCTTCTCGATCTGATTCACCAGCAAATTTGCTTGGTTACGGATGGCCTGCACTGTGGCCTCGGCTGCGCCGTTGGCCGGCTTGTTACCTGGCACAATGGTCTCAGTGGTGGTTGCAATGCCCAATGAAATCAAAACTTTCTTTGCAGTTTCGAGGATGGCAAGAGTTGATGGCTCGTTGTCACACCTGAAGCAAACACTGGTGTGTCCTGCCCATGTGACTACTCTGCAAACTTCTGAAGCCAAGAACTTCAAACATCTTCCAGCCTTCCGCTCAGTGGGCACTGCGTGCATCCACTTTGTGGATCGGTCATGGATAAACAAAACTGTCTGAGAATCTGATTCATCAGGTTTTCTGCTACAGTATCCAAAATCGAAGCTCACCACTGAATGCGCACTGGTTGCATGACTCTCGACATGATGTTGGTCTTGCCTCCCTTTATGGGCTACACGCAAGTCACACCAAGCACGATATGGTATGTGGGTCATTGCATGCTCTCTCCGCTCATGCTCTGTGGGCTCTGCTGGAACACCTGGGGCGATGACTGGGCGTTGAAGCTCTGATGCAATCTTGTGCTTGATGCTGTGAGAAGTCAGCAGCTCTTGGTGCTTGACATGTTCAACAATTCTCTTGAACAACTGTGAACGATTGCCACTCTTTGAGAGTCCTAGTGAATCACACGCGGCTTTCAGCAAAACAAGTGAACTTGAAGCATTGATACGTGAACCATCAATTGTGATCTCATCTGGGCCTGCTGCAGGTGCTGGGTCATCTACGGGCTCATCAGCAGCTACCGGATGCATATCGGGATTACCACTGACAGGTTGCATGGGTGCATCAACCATTGCATCAGGTCCCGGCTGAGCTGCCTCTGGAGTCCTTTGAGTCTCACCTGAAGCTGGCACAGGGCGATGAGACGGTGTAAGCAAGTCAAGTGGCATCACTTACGAATGAAAACCTAATTGCTCTTGAGTGCACTCAACGGCATGTCCAAGTGTCATGACTGCATTGATTCCTTTGGGATTTGGGATTGTGGCATTCATGGAAACGAGGTCTGAAATGAATTGGTTGTGCTCTACCAAATGCCATTCATCACCACGTCTGACCAGCGTTGTCCTGTACCAAAGCAAACTCATCGAAGGTGCCGTGGAAACATCTACAAAAGCAGGTCTGTTTGTGATGATACCCCAACAGTCCAGTCCAAGCAACGTCCAGACATTACGTATCGAGTTAAGCTTGCTTTCCAGCTTCACTGTGCAAACATGCTGAATGGAATCATCACTGCAACCACTGTCATCAGTTAACACTCGAATGCAACCTGTGATGCAGAGTGAATTTCTCTTGAAACCCACTGGGATACGTCTTCCAGCCTTCTGCAAGGACAACCCTTCACTGTCAGTGTGCACTTCCCAGCCGTTTCTAACTAAACGACCAAGTGAAATCAACGGAGATGTGACTGAAGCAATGATGAACTCTTCACGCAATGAAACATCACCCAGTGAGGAGCGCCAACTGAGGCATAGTCCAAAGGGAGTGCAGAGCCATCGGCGCCACTATCCAGAATGATGTCAACTGCCATGTGGGTGTTCCCAAAAGTCCGAATATGGTCACAATTGTCCCATGCATACGTCCAGTCTTCATCATGATCCGTGTATGTCATGTCAAAGCACTGAACTTCACTTGCAGCAAAACACTCTGAGCCACATGGAAAACAAGTTGCAACTATCGCTGAAATTTGGCCATCGAAAATCTCCAAACCAGGAAGCTCATCTACAAACACTGAAGAACTATCTTCCCAAAGTGGTTCAAAAGCAACGTCGAACTTGCGAACTTGAAGATGTCTTAGGGCTTGCAGTTGGAGAACTTTGTGCAACATATGTAGTGTGAGGGCTTGAAGTGATGGAAGCTGAAGGCGAAGAAGGAGGTTGAGAAGAGGAATCATGCTGCTCAACTTGTCTCACAGTACCATTCTGCTTATCTCGAAGAAATTTCCGACAATCACGTTTCCAGTGTCCTGCTTTCTTGCAGTACAGGCAAACATTGCTTTCAGCGTCTGGTTGCTTGCCCTTGCCCTTGTCAGCCTTCGATTTGCCTTTGTCGAACTTACCTTTAGTTCCTTGCTTACCTTTACCTTTGTCCGATTTGGACTTTCCGCCTGGCTTGCCTTTGCCCTTGTACTGAACCATATCTACTTCCATAGGTTGAGGACCATTGTTCGGCTGAGTTCCTGCGATTCCAAATTCAGTATGAATCCGCTGTGAAGACCAACTGTTGGTGACCGACTCGAAACCCAAAACTTTGGTACGTACTGTGCTATATGTACTGGTATCCTCGAGGTTGAGTTGAACATGTTGACGAATATGAGCAGGGAGGCAACGGATCAAAACAGAAAGTGCAACTTCTTCCGGAACATGGTGGCCACAAGCTTTGTGATATTCTGACATCAGCCTATCCAACCCTTGAACATGATCATACAATGACTTCTCCTTGTTGAAAGCTGGTAATCCCATGATCGCTGCCAAAATCGCCATGGAACGAGGCGTTGTGTTGGGCGTATATAGCTTCACAAGCTGCCGATAGACCTCAAGGCCGTTGCGTTTCTGCACGGACCGAAGGACCTTCAATGCTCTGCTCCTCAAAAGTCCCACGAAAATGCTGTGCAGTTCGCGAGCTCTCGCTTGAGCATCATCCGGCAGTAAATCAATGTCTACCTCTGCATCCGGGTCCTTTTCTACATCCTGCATGTCTTTCTCGAAGTTCTCATCGGCTGCGCACAGCCATGCTTTCAAGTTCAGGAGGAAATCTGGCCACGCTGCCTGCTCGGCATCTACACCGTTTGCTACGAACGGATCCGGCATTCGGACCATCTTTCCAGCATTGGAGAACTTGCTAGTGCCACTTGCAGCTTGCGTCAGCGACGTCGGCTGCGAGGTCGCCTGCGTCACTTGCGCTGCTGCTTGCTGCGCTGCAAATTGTTCTTGGGCTTGACGCAATGCTGTTGAAGATTGCGCCACATTGTTTGCTGCCGCGATCAAGGCCGCAGCTAGCTGCTGCGCTTCTGTCTGCGGATCTGTGGCCATCTCACGGACCTCTAAGGCCCGACCAGTGAAACCGCGATGCCTTCCAAAGGCTTTTGCAGAAGCCAGTCACCTGTGGATCTCTAAGATCTCAACTGCAGCAGTCACAGCACCGAAGCTTATTGCTCTGCCCGGAGCGAGAGGATCTAAGCCAACACGGATGCCCTTCGGGTCCGTGTTGGACCGTCAGGGCTCCGCTACCACGCGAACTTTTCTTGACCACAAAACGCCTCGGTACGAGTACTGAGTTCAAGTTCCATTCTACACTTGATCATAGCCTTTAAGGCCCTGAAAGTAAACTCTGTGGTTTCCTCAAGAAACTGTTAGCTTCACTCTCTCCAAATGAAACGTGTGTCACGTGGAAAAAGTGTGTGCGGCTATATATATATATAGCTAAGCTATGGTGCTGACTATACAGGTACATATAGCTGTATGCACAGGTGCAAAAGGTTAAGCACAAAGGAAAGGGCAAAGGAAAAGGAAAAGGGAAGCTGGTCAAGAGCAATTTGACTCTCGAGCAGCGTCGAGCGAAGCTGAGTGAGATCAAGGCTCGCAGTCCTTGCATGCGGCGCGGCGCCACAGGACACTGGGCAGGAGATGCTGCTTGCAAGTTCCCTTCGGCTGGAAGCAAGCCGCAGGCATCCCAACCTAGGGCTGCGATGATGGCCTACATGTCTGACTCGTCATCCGATGATGGTGACTGTGTGATCCTGACCCATGGACACAGCAGTACACCGACGGCCATGATGGGTTATTCGGTTGCAAGAGGTAGACCCAAGGGCGCCCCAAAACCAACCGCCAAGCCATCAGTTCCAGTGCCGTTGCTCGACCCTATCAGGGACCAGTTGCCATGGAGCCGTTGCCCAAGCCTAAGTCCAAGAGTGCAGCCAAGAAAACACCCCCAAATCCCCCGATTGAGAAGTGTACCAATTGCAGAGATTTCACATTCAAGGGGAGTATTGCATACACGGTGAAGAAGACATGTAGAGATTGTGGACATGTGACGGTGACCCGTAGGGAAGAAAGCTATCAGTTTGCGTTTGAGAATTGTCCCACACGGATGTTGATCACCGTGGAAGTTCCAAGATATTTTTTCGCGCGTTTTGCAAACAGTGTGGAAACTTCATCAATGAGATGCCAATTGCCGAACATCAGCATAGAGTTCAGGTGGCCGAAAGAGTTGAGAACACAGACCCCCAAACATTGCAAGTGGTTACCAATCTGACTGGGGATGGTGCCGGTGATCGCATGTCAAGTGCTGAAATCCAAGCCGTGTTGGCCGTATTCACTCAGAGCTTGCTTGACTCAGGCCCGAAGTCACCAGCAAACCTTCACAAAGAGCTGGATGACGCGATCATCGAGGTGATGGCGGTGCAGGACCCGGAAGCCTACCCACCAGATTCCGATGACCCAGAAGATTGGGCACAACTGGATGAGGGGGCTGCGTTGACGTTGGCGGAGTTGACGGGACCCAGAGGTTTCACTGGCTGTGCGGGCAAACCCCGACACAGGTGATGTAGAATTGACCCTTCCAGTGCTTGACATCATGAGCATGAGTAACCTCGATGTATACTCAGCACTTGACGAGGGGTGTAATTCTACTTGCCACAGTCAACAATGGGCTGAGATGTGTAACAACAAACTCGCAAAATATGGTGTAACCTTCAAGTGGGTCAACCATGATGTCACGTCGTTTGTGGGCATTGGTGCCAAGACTGGCACGTGTGGCAGCAGAAGCATGCCGATCGGCCTTGAAGCCTTGGACGGCTCAGTGATCAAGGGGAAGTTAGAGTCATACGAAATCCAAGGCAACACATCAACCCCACTCTTGTTATCACTGTATGCCCAAGTGACATTAGGAATGATCAAGGACCTCTCAGCTGGCAAGGTGTTTGTGACAGTGGACAACGTTCAGCGTGAACTACCATTGGCAAAATGTAGTAAGACAGGACTGTTGCCAGTGAACCTCACTTCGGGCATCCGCACTGAATGTAACAAACTCCCCAAACATGAATCCCCAGCACAGGCACTTAAGTTTCTTAGGCCTTTCCGCCCAGCGGCGTGTGTTGCAAACATGGACCGTGGCCATGTGGTGTTCCAATTCAACGGAGACGTTGGGACAACCACGAATCTTGAAGGACAACACAATTGCGTGTCGATTGTGACCGGTGGCGAGCTGACGAGATTGAGCCCACGGCAGGCAGACGGCAAGGTGATCCTGCCGATTGACGTTCGTGAGACCCACGATCCGGATGGTGGAACTCACAGGTCGCACATTGGAAGGAACCACCATATCATTGGGACTGGTGAGTTCGAATTCTCCGTTGATGATTCGACTTCTTGGAGAAGCCATGGACCATGTGCACCAGTATGGAACCGAGGCGGCAATTCTCTTCACCTGCCGAAGCAATAGGCACCGTTCAGTTGCTGTTGGAACGGTTTTTGCTGTTCTGTGCCATTTGGCAGGGCACGGGTTTCATGTGACCCATGCCGAGGCGCACCACGCTTGGGGCTCTATGAGGTGCGGTGGTCAATGCAGGGTCTCGAGCCGGTGTGGAGCGCATCATCGGCCTTTGCTGGGAAGTGTTCAAGGCCCTGGGAATCCCCGAGGACAAGATGTATGAGCCTTGGGAGAATGCGGGGCCGATTATCCGTGGATCTCTGGCGACGGCGAGGATTCGTGGGGCGTACGTGAGAGATCGCTCCGACAGTGGAGGCGGTGCAAGCGTGACGCCTGGAGGTCGAGTTGGAGCGTCAACTCACGACTATGACCAGTTGGCCAGACTGTCACAGGCGATGCACTCCGTGCAAGAAGAGATGCAGAGAGAGCCCACGGGAGAAGACATCACGAGGAGATTCGAGATCACGACATCGTGGGCGAGGACGTGATTCAAGGAGACGGAGTGACTCACGAGCTCGTGGTCGACGAGGTGATTCCCGGAGACGCTCGAGGTCAAGGCCAAGGGAACCAAGAGCACCAGAACGACCTCCCCGACGACCGGCGGCGCCAGAGGACCCACGTCCGAGAGCTGCAGCTGTTCCGATGATGCCGGCCGTGGACAACGTATAGGCCAATACGTCGGAGACAGAGCCGTGGGGGAGGTGTCGCGTGACCAATGGGGGATCACGAGCGGGTTGCGCCCGTGGAACCCCGATGATCCCTATGGGGTCCGATCGCCAGGCAAGCGAGATATCGGTGGACGCATTGAACGCCATGATCGTGAAGTCAGGAGCCCACGATCGCATGATGTGGGAAGGCCCAGGCGATCGCAATCAGAACGAGGTCAACGTGAGATTTCAGACAAAGGTCAGAGGATGTACGACGACGATGACAAAAAGGCCCTACTGGATGAGAGCGTGGCGACGAAGTGCCTGGTCGTATCAAAATGATACCTGGAGCAATGATACCTGGAGCATGATTGAACGCCGCTCGCTGCCAGCACCCCCCAAACCACCAAGACCACCAAGACTTTTGGGAAAACCTCCAGTGAGATGAGTGTGACACCTCGGGTCAAGGACGAACCCTGTGACACCCCACACCAGCATGAGCATGTGTGCAACGTGGCCATCCTTCGAACAGGTTACGTTGGTGATTCATCAAGTTCTGACTCCACTCAAGATGGTTCACGTGGTTTGATCTTGCATGTTGATGATGATGGTTTAGTTGAGACTCCGAGAGTACCCAGAAGCCGTTATTCCCCACATCATGGTGTTCACATCATATCCCCTCTTGGCCGTGCGCCCCAACGTCAGGACCGTGGACACCGGTTGGAATGGTGAGAACCTTGTGGCGATGCAGGGCACGCCAGATCTGTGGGACATGTTTCAAGGTGTTGACTTCTTTGTTTTCATTATTGGTTATGATTCAGAAGATCATCAACTTATGCATGGTGAATTGTTGACAGAGGTTCAATCGTTTTGTGAAGCATCAGGATCACGATGGATGAACGTGGATGCATTGGACACCACAAGATGGGACCAGTATGCCGAGGTTGAAGCCCCAATCATCTGTTCCCAGTCCATTGGCATGACCACCAACGATGATGAAGTCATGGTGAGAATGGCTGTTTGGTGTGATCAAGCCAGCACGTCCCACGATGAAGATGACCCTGGAATGCCTCATGAAGAAGTGTTCACCGCGTCATTCCAAGAGCTGATTTTGGGATTAGGAGATGAATTCCATGTTGATTCCATGACGCGTGCTGCCTTCCCAGCTGCGCTGCAAGAAGAGCAGGCTGATAGGTTTCAGGTGGATCCCGATGAACCACCAGGAGCCGAGTTGAACCGTGAGGCAATGGCTGAGGAGTTGCTAGCGGATGAGCAGCTTCTGGACACAGTTGAAGTGCCAGGATTGCCCCAGAGGGAGGCAGAGCGTAGAGCTGCGTGGAAGAAACTCCCCCAAAGGGTTAGGATTGCCATCCGTCGTTTGCGTCGACAGTTTGGCCAGTGCCCCGGGAATGTTTTGGTGAACTTGTTGAGAGCTGCTAGGGTAGAAAAGAAATATGTGAATGCGGTTCGACTTGACCGTTGCACCGTTTGTGAAGACACAGCCCCCAAACCGAAATCACACAAAACCTCACTGCCTTATGAGTACCGGTTTGGAGCATGCCTGGGAATCGATCTCCTGGAGATCAAGGACAGCACAGGTGCTGTTTACACATGTTTAAACATGGTCGACATGGGAATCACGTTCCAGCAATTGCATGTGAGCCACCTCCATTTCCTGCAGCTTGTGGTGGGGCTTTGGGTGTGGCTGCAGGTGCCCCAGGTGTGCCTGCCCATGGTGCCTGTGCAGGCACCTGCTGGCCCATTTGCAGCAGGACAGCTGTGTTCATCTTCTCCACCAGGGCCTCATAGAAGGTCATCTCATCCATTCCTGCCAAGGGTCAAGATTGAGCTATCCAGCCCAACAAGATTTTGAGCTATCCAGCCCAACATGGTTTTGAGCTATCCTGCCCAACATGATTTTGAGCTATCCAGCCCAACATGGTTTTGAGCTGTCCAGCCCACATAGTTTTTGGTTATTGGGCTATCCAGCCCAACATGGTTTTGGACTATCCAGCCCAATTGGTTTTCAGTTTTTTGGGCTATCCAGCCCACATGCATGGGTTTCAAAAGAACTATATATATATTTATTTATTTATTTATATTGATATTTATTTACTTATTTGTGTATGTATGCATATTTATATAAATATAGTATATCATATAAATATATGTCTGTGTATTTATATATATATACATATATATATATATACATATATATATGTATGTATATATATATATGTATATGTATGCAGTCCTGGGGCAACTTTCTCCTTCACCTTCTCCAGAAACACTCTGTTGCTCTCCCAGTCACCTTTCTGCCCCACTTCTGGCCAGGTTTGTGAGCAGTAGAGGGACAAGTGGTTCAACCACAGCGACACAGAGATGTCTGGGTTGTAGTATTGCTGCAGCAGCCTCAGGTTGTCTCTCCAGACCCTGGCTGCACCCCCCCCTCCTTCTCCTGAGGGCACACCTTTCCCACTCCAAGACTCCACATAGCCCTTGCCTTTGCCCTTGTCAGCCTGGTTGCCACCCTGCTGGTTCTGGTTGTAGCTCATGGCTGCTAGCTACACAGTCGCTTTTTTCTTGGGCCACAGGCTGGTGCAACATGAAATCAAACCAGTTCCATGCCACTAAGCCACTGCACAGCCAGAAGCCAGCTGCAAAACAAAGTTTCCAAATACATGGGCATGAATAAAAACTGTTGTTTCTTGTTTGGTATGTTGTAGGCTATCCAGCCCAAATTATTTTCCAGACAAAAATCAAAATGTGTGCTACCCAAGCTATTGTTTTGAGGCACCCAGCCCAACATGGTTTTGAGCTATCCAGCCCAACATGGTTTTGAGCTATCCAGCCCAACATGGTTTTGAGCTATCCAGCCCAACATGGTTTTGGGCTATCCAGCCCAACATGGTTTTTAGATTTTGGGCTTTCCAGCCCAATATGGTTTTAGGCCATCCAGCCCACAAAGTTTTTAGCTGTTGTGTTAATGTGTTTTCCAGCCCAGCATGGTTTGGGGCTATCCAGCCCACATAGTTTGCAGCTTTTGGGCTATCCAGCCTAACATGGTTTTGGGCTTTCCAGCCCATATGATTTTGAGCTAGCCAGCCCAGCATCTATTTGGGCTGGAGAGCTCTACATACTGAGCAAGCTCAGCTTTTTTTTACAGCCATGGTTTTGGTCGCCTCTGGGTCTACTCCTGCCCCAGCTTCAACTTCTTCCATGCCCTGGCAGCACCCAAGCTTTCACCACTCTGCAGCTTCTGCATGATGCTCTTGGCCAGCCTGTAGCTCTCTTCAACACCTTTCTTGCTCACAACCTGCAGCAGTTGCCTCCCCTGTGACAATCTTACTGCACAGGCCCCAGTGCTCTTGTACTCCATCAAATGCATCTTTTTCCCTTTCACAACCAGGTCATTTGCCAGAGGCTTCTGCTTCATGCCCTCTTTCTGGTTTTTGCCCTTGCCTTTGCCATTCTCCTGCTTGGAAGGCTTTGGCCCCTTTGCCTCCAAAGCTGCAGCATGCCTTTTCAGGCTGGCTGCTGGTCTTTTGATTGCTTCTCTGATCTGGGCCTTCTTCACAGGAATTGGGGAAGTCATCTTTGCTTCTGCCAAGCAGCTAGTACTTCCAGCAGCAGATGTGGCTGGTGACTGGGGCACAGGGATTGCCAGCAAATCCTCTGTCTTCACTGAGTTTGCAGGTGAAGCAGGGGGTGGAGCAGGCTGCTTCTTCTTCTTGGGGGAGCTCCCCACCAGTAAGGCCCTGATCTGCTCCAGTCTTGCCTCTTGCTGTGCTGTAGCTTTGCTGCATGCTTCCTGGTATCTCTTTGGGTCTTTCAACCGCCTTGCATGGTTCAGGAGCACCAAGAGGCTGCTGGCCAAATCACCATTGAGGGTTGCCTGCTGGCTCTGTGTGAATTTTGCCTTCACATCAGGAAACTGCCTCACTGTCTCTGTGATTGCTCCTTTCAGATCTGAATACTTCATTGCCAGCTCAGTGCTGACATTGGCCAAGCCCTGCAGCAGCTCCAGCTGATCAGAGAGATCTGGAGCTGAGACTGCATGCTGTGCAAGCACAGTCTTGTAGTACTTCCCCAGGTTGAAGGCAGTAGTGACACCTTGGCTCTTCACATAGGTGACAAGGGTGTCTTGGAGCTGCTCTTGGTCCACTTCAGGAACTTTGTTCCTTCTTGCCCCCCCTTTCTTCATGGCTGATCAAGAAATGCCTGCAGATCAATCCCATCAAACAATGCAAGGCTATCCAGCCCACATGCAAAATGGAGGGCTATCCAGCCCATGACAAAGGAGAGCTATCCAGCCCAACAAAGGGGAAAACCAGTTCAGCAAGAAATGCTATCCACCCCATACTTGCAGCTCAAAAATCAATAGCAAAATCAATCGCATTTTCAATAGAAAGTGAGTTTTTTTCAATCGTGTTTTCAACTGATAAGATTTTAATTTCTATTGATTTTTTGTTTGAAAAAGCCATTTTCAATCGCCACTTGATTTTGTTCAAAAATCAATAGATCTATTGATTTTTTTCAATCGAGGATGCTTTGGGAGTTCGTAAATCTGCAAGCTCTTCATCGTTCTGCAGTGTGTCGTGCAACTCGTGTACCTGCTCAATGCATCTGCATAGGTATGTGTACACATTGATCTTGTGGAAGCCAGTCTCGACTCCCACCAACTCTTCACGCAGCTCTTCCTCAGGTTCTGGCTCTGGAAGGTCGTTGGGTGCAGGATACATCCAACAAACAAAGCTGAGGGACGCCACTGTCAGAAGCACAAGGCTCCATTGAATGCTCTGCGCATAGATCTCCACTGTTGGCATTGGGCTCAAACTATCATCCAGGCTCAAGGCGTCAGCGGACATCATCATCATGGCAAAAGCCAAACATCGAAGAAAAGCTTTCGACTTCTGAACACCTGCATGAGTTGCAGGCTCTCCCAGATTCTGTCGAATGGCTCCAAGGGTAGCCTTCATGTCTTCACTTTGCTGTTCTCTGCGAGCTTCCGTGGTTCCAACCAATTCCCTGGAGTCCATGTCATAGACGCCGGCCATGTTCATCAAGAACTTCATTCTATCACACGATAGCTTCTTTGTAGCTATGTCTGACACATTGTACTTGGTTGGAATGGAGGCAATTTCCAACTTCTTCTCCTTGACATGCTGCTGAATCCACAGGGCACGGCACGACAAATGCCTTACCCTTCCAACGCCACTTCTGAACATGATCTGCTTTGCTGCCACGTTGTCGAGTAGCAGCTTCAAACGAACTGGTTGGCGGAGGCAGAATTCAACGCATAGCTTCAAAAGTATTCCATCACATGTCACTGAGACTGCAGCGTGCAGTTCTGATTCTGCTGAACTCAAAGCAATCACTCGCTGAGATCTTGACGTTACCAGCAGTAGACATCCTCGGAAGAACACCAAGCCAGCACTGACTGAGCGTCGGGATTTCTTGCATGCGCTCCAGTCGGCATCGCTGAACATCTCAAGAGTGAAGTCACCTTCATCATCTGGAGTGTGCCACAGTCCATTGCTTTTGATCCTGAGTTGCAAGGCATATGACCGGGCTCCCAACAAATACATGGTGAGGTGCTTCAGCATAGTCCAGCTTCGCTGAGTGGGCTTGGCCATCTGCTGCGCCAATGCTCTGATGCAGTAAGCACATTCCACCAGATCTGAAGAGAGATACATCAGAATGCCAATTGCTGATCGATATCTTGAGCAGTATGCTTGAGACAACTCTTCGGTGGTGTCAACTTCATTGACACTCTCATGACATGGCACCTTCTTTGGTTTGGCATTTTCTGGAACCCCAACCACTTCACACAGCTTCAACAAATGCTTGGGATTTTGATGAACCAAAATGGTATCTTCCTCAATCAAAACATGTGCGCGCTTCAAAAACTCTACACTGTCACCGGGGTTCTGAATGCTTTGCACTGACACCTTGTATCGGGTTTCTAACACTGGGACAAGCTTGTGTTCAAAGTAAGCACTTTCTAAAACGATCAACATGTCATCCACATGAAGCAAAATGAAACACTCTGCACTGCGAAGTAGGGATGGATAGCCTTGGCATGATTCGGCCTGAAGTTCCTGTTTGAGGAAGGAAGTCACTGAGTCAAACCACAACTGGCTGCCGTCTCTCTGCCCTGGCAACACACGTCCCAAAGCAAACAACTGACTACCATACTTCACCAATGTCGGCTGCTTCTGTGGAACCGTGAGGAATGCATCTGTGATGTCTGCGCTTGCCATGGTGTATCGAATGTTCGGATTCTGATCCTTCAGGTGCAAGTACAAAGCAGGAAGCAGCTTGCTAGTTACAGAAGAGCTGGCAGGCGAAAACAAATCTTCGCGCTCACTGAGCCAGTTGAACTCTCTGGCCACTTTGCGGGCTCGTCTGAGCCAGCAGCGTTTGCCGTCTATTGTCTTGTCTCTCCATGTGATCACAAACTTTGTCGACAACATCTTAGGATTGTCACTACCTACTTGCTCTGGAGGCAGCAAAACACCTAAGGATTTGAGTCTCATGACTTCAACCAATTCCGCAAGGTTGTCAATCTCTGCCAACTGTTCAGCACCTATCTCAGGTTCACGTGGAGTCCATGGAAACATGAGTCCTTTGACCTTTGGATTCAAGTAGCCCATGACTTGTTCTCCAAATGTGCACAAGCGACCAGTGTACTCCCTAGATGAAGCACGTTCATACGGCGTTTCACCTTGTGTCACATTGAAGCGATTATGCAGAAAGCTTGCGTGGACTATTGACCATTGGTATACTGGGTGGTTTGCGCTGAAGATGATCTGGTCTCCAGCGCCGCACATCTTCTCGATCTGATTCACCAGCAAATTTGCTTGGTTACGGATGGCCTGCACTGTGGCCTCGGCTGCGCCGTTGGCCGGCTTGTTACCTGGCACAATGGTCTCAGTGGTGGTTGCAATGCCCAATGAAATCAAAACTTTCTTTGCAGTTTCGAGGATGGCAAGAGTTGATGGCTCGTTGTCACACCTGAAGCAAACACTGGTGTGTCCTGCCCATGTGACTACTCTGCAAACTTCTGAAGCCAAGAACTTCAAACATCTTCCAGCCTTCTGCTCAGTGGGCACTGCGTGCATCCACTTTGTGGATCGGTCATGGATAAACAAAACTGTCTGAGAATCTGATTCATCAGGTTTTCTGCTACAGTATCCAAAATCGAAGCTCACCACTGAATGCGCACTGGTTGCATGACTCTCGACATGATGTTGGTCTTGCCTCCCTTTATGGGCTACACGCAAGTCACACCAAGCACGATATGGTATGTGGGTCATTGCATGCTCTCTCCGCTCATGCTCTGTGGGCTCTGCTGGAACACCTGGGGCGATGACTGGGCGTTGAAGCTCTGATGCAATCTTGTGCTTGATGCTGTGAGAAGTCAGCAGCTCTTGGTGCTTGACATGTTCAACAATTCTCTTGAACAACTGTGAACGATTGCCACTCTTTGAGAGTCCTAGTGAATCACACGCGGCTTTCAGCAAAACAAGTGAACTTGAAGCATTGATACGTGAACCATCAATTGTGATCTCATCTGGGCCTGCTGCAGGTGCTGGGTCATCTACGGGCTCATCAGCAGCTACCGGATGCATATCGGGATTACCACTGACAGGTTGCATGGGTGCATCAACCATTGCATCAGGTCCCGGCTGAGCTGCCTCTGGAGTCCTTTGAGTCTCACCTGAAGCTGGCACAGGGCGATGAGACGGTGTAAGCAAGTCAAGTGGCATCACTTACGAATGAAAACCTAATTGCTCTTGAGTGCACTCAACGGCATGTCCAAGTGTCATGACTGCATTGATTCCTTTGGGATTTGGGATTGTGGCATTCATGGAAACGAGGTCTGAAATGAATTGGTTGTGCTCTACCAAATGCCATTCATCACCACGTCTGACCAGCGTTGTCCTGTACCAAAGCAAACTCATCGAAGGTGCCGTGGAAACATCTACAAAAGCAGGTCTGTTTGTGATGATACCCCAACAGTCCAGTCCAAGCAACGTCCAGACATTACGTATCGAGTTAAGCTTGCTTTCCAGCTTCACTGTGCAAACATGCTGAATGGAATCATCACTGCAACCACTGTCATCAGTTAACACTCGAATGCAACCTGTGATGCAGAGTGAATTTCTCTTGAAACCCACTGGGATACGTCTTCCAGCCTTCTGCAAGGACAACCCTTCACTGTCAGTGTGCACTTCCCAGCCGTTTCTAACTAAACGACCAAGTGAAATCAACGGAGATGTGACTGAAGCAATGATGAACTCTTCACGCAATGAAACATCACCCAGTGAGGAGCGCCAACTGAGGCATAGTCCAAAGGGAGTGCAGAGCCATCGGCGCCACTATCCAGAATGATGTCAACTGCCATGTGGGTGTTCCCAAAAGTCCGAATATGGTCACAATTGTCCCATGCATACGTCCAGTCTTCATCATGATCCGTGTATGTCATGTCAAAGCACTGAACTTCACTTGCAGCAAAACACTCTGAGCCACATGGAAAACAAGTTGCAACTATCGCTGAAATTTGGCCATCGAAAATCTCCAAACCAGGAAGCTCATCTACAAACACTGAAGAACTATCTTCCCAAAGTGGTTCAAAAGCAACGTCGAACTTGCGAACTTGAAGATGTCTTAGGGCTTGCAGTTGGAGAACTTTGTGCAACATATGTAGTGTGAGGGCTTGAAGTGATGGAAGCTGAAGGCGAAGAAGGAGGTTGAGAAGAGGAATCATGCTGCTCAACTTGTCTCACAGTACCATTCTGCTTATCTCGAAGAAATTTCCGACAATCACGTTTCCAGTGTCCTGCTTTCTTGCAGTACAGGCAAACATTGCTTTCAGCGTCTGGTTGCTTGCCCTTGCCCTTGTCAGCCTTCGATTTGCCTTTGTCGAACTTACCTTTAGTTCCTTGCTTACCTTTACCTTTGTCCGATTTGGACTTTCCGCCTGGCTTGCCTTTGCCCTTGTACTGAACCATATCTACTTCCATAGGTTGAGGACCATTGTTCGGCTGAGTTCCTGCGATTCCAAATTCAGTATGAATCCGCTGTGAAGACCAACTGTTGGTGACCGACTCGAAACCCAAAACTTTGGTACGTACTGTGCTATATGTACTGGTATCCTCGAGGTTGAGTTGAACATGTTGACGAATATGAGCAGGGAGGCAACGGATCAAAACAGAAAGTGCAACTTCTTCCGGAACATGGTGGCCACAAGCTTTGTGATATTCTGACATCAGCCTATCCAACCCTTGAACATGATCATACAATGACTTCTCCTTGTTGAAAGCTGGTAATCCCATGATCGCTGCCAAAATCGCCATGGAACGAGGCGTTGTGTTGGGCGTATATAGCTTCACAAGCTGCCGATAGACCTCAAGGCCGTTGCGTTTCTGCACGGACCGAAGGACCTTCAATGCTCTGCTCCTCAAAAGTCCCACGAAAATGCTGTGCAGTTCGCGAGCTCTCGCTTGAGCATCATCCGGCAGTAAATCAATGTCTACCTCTGCATCCGGGTCCTTTTCTACATCCTGCATGTCTTTCTCGAAGTTCTCATCGGCTGCGCACAGCCATGCTTTCAAGTTCAGGAGGAAATCTGGCCACGCTGCCTGCTCGGCATCTACACCGTTTGCTACGAACGGATCCGGCATTCGGACCATCTTTCCAGCATTGGAGAACTTGCTAGTGCCACTTGCAGCTTGCGTCAGCGACGTCGGCTGCGAGGTCGCCTGCGTCACTTGCGCTGCTGCTTGCTGCGCTGCAAATTGTTCTTGGGCTTGACGCAATGCTGTTGAAGATTGCGCCACATTGTTTGCTGCCGCGATCAAGGCCGCAGCTAGCTGCTGCGCTTCTGTCTGCGGATCTGTGGCCATCTCACGGACCTCTAAGGCCCGACCAGTGAAACCGCGATGCCTTCCAAAGGCTTTTGCAGAAGCCAGTCACCTGTGGATCTCTAAGATCTCAACTGCAGCAGTCACAGCACCGAAGCTTATTGCTCTGCCCGGAGCGAGAGGATCTAAGCCAACACGGATGCCCTTCGGGTCCGTGTTGGACCGTCAGGGCTCCGCTACCATGCGAACTTTTCTTGACCACAAAACGCCTCGGTACGAGTACTGAGTTCAAGTTCCATTCTACACTTGATCATAGCCTTTAAGGCCATGAAAGTAAACTCTGTGGTTTCCTCAAGAAACTGTTAGCTTCACTCTCTCCAAATGAAACGTGTGTCACGTGGAAAAAGTGTGTGCGGCTATATATATATATAGCTAAGCTATGGTGCTGACTATACAGGTACATATAGCTGTATGCACAGGTGCAAAAGGTTAAGCACAAAGGAAAGGGCAAAGGAAAAGGAAAAGGGAAGCTGGTCAAGAGCAATTTGACTCTCGAGCAGCATCGAGCGAAGCTGAGTGAGATCAAGGCTCGCAGTCCTTGCATGCGGCGCGGCGCCACAGGACACTGGGCAGGAGATGCTGCTTGCAAGTTCCCTTCGGCTGGAAGCAAGCCGCAGGCATCCCAACCTAGGGCTGCGATGATGGCCTACATGTCTGACTCGTCATCCGATGATGGTGACTGTGTGATCCTGACCCATGGACACAGCAGTACACCGACGGCCATGATGGGTTATTCGGTTGCAAGAGGTAGACCCAAGGGCGCCCCAAAACCAACCGCCAAGCCATCAGTTCCAGTGCCGTTGCTCGACCCTATCAGGGACCAGTTGCCATGGAGCCGTTGCCCAAGCCTAAGTCCAAGAGTGCAGCCAAGAAAACACCCCCAAATCCCCCGATTGAGAAGTGTACCAATTGCAGAGATTTCACATTCAAGGGGAGTATTGCATACACGGTGAAGAAGACATGTAGAGATTGTGGACATGTGACGGTGACCCGTAGGGAAGAAAGCTATCAGTTTGCGTTTGAGAATTGTCCCACACGGATGTTGATCACCGTGGAAGTTCCAAGATATTTTTTCGCGCGTTTTGCAAACAGTGTGGAAACTTCATCAATGAGATGCCAATTGCCGAACATCAGCATAGAGTTCAGGTGGCCGAAAGAGTTGAGAACACAGACCCCCAAACATTGCAAGTGGTTACCAATCTGACTGGGGATGGTGCCGGTGATCGCATGTCAAGTGCTGAAATCCAAGCCGTGTTGGCCGTATTCACTCAGAGCTTGCTTGACTCAGGCCCGAAGTCACCAGCAAACCTTCACAAAGAGCTGGATGACGCGATCATCGAGGTGATGGCGGTGCAGGACCCGGAAGCCTACCCACCAGATTCCGATGACCCAGAAGATTGGGCACAACTGGATGAGGGGGCTGCGTTGACGTTGGCGGAGTTGACGGGACCCAGAGGTTTCACTGGCTGTGCGGGCAAACCCCGACACAGGTGATGTAGAATTGACCCTTCCAGTGCTTGACATCATGAGCATGAGTAACCTCGATGTATACTCAGCACTTGACGAGGGGTGTAATTCTACTTGCCACAGTCAACAATGGGCTGAGATGTGTAACAACAAACTCGCAAAATATGGTGTAACCTTCAAGTGGGTCAACCATGATGTCACGTCGTTTGTGGGCATTGGTGCCAAGACTGGCACGTGTGGCAGCAGAAGCATGCCGATCGGCCTTGAAGCCTTGGACGGCTCAGTGATCAAGGGGAAGTTAGAGTCATACGAAATCCAAGGCAACACATCAACCCCACTCTTGTTATCACTGTATGCCCAAGTGACATTAGGAATGATCAAGGACCTCTCAGCTGGCAAGGTGTTTGTGACAGTGAACAACGTTCAGCGTGAACTACCATTGGCAAAATGTAGTAAGACAGGACTGTTGCCAGTGAACCTCACTTCGGGCATCCGCACTGAATGTAACAAACTCCCCAAACATGAATCCCCAGCACAGGCACTTAAGTTTCTTAGGCCTTTCCGCCCAGCGGCGTGTGTTGCAAACATGGACCGTGGCCATGTGGTGTTCCAATTCAACGGAGACGTTGGGACAACCACGAATCTTGAAGGACAACACAATTGCGTGTCGATTGTGACCGGTGGCGAGCTGACGAGATTGAGCCCACGGCAGGCAGACGGCAAGGTGATCCTGCCGATTGACGTTCGTGAGACCCACGATCCGGATGGTGGAACTCACAGGTCGCACATTGGAAGGAACCACCATATCATTGGGACTGGTGAGTTCGAATTCTCCGTTGATGATTCGACTTCTTGGAGAAGCCATGGACCATGTGCACCAGTATGGAACCGAGGCGGCAATTCTCTTCACCTGCCGAAGCAATAGGCACCGTTCAGTTGCTGTTGGAACGGTTTTTGCTGTTCTGTGCCATTTGGCAGGGCACGGGTTTCATGTGACCCATGCCGAGGCGCACCACGCTTGGGGCTCTATGAGGTGCGGTGGTCAATGCAGGGTCTCGAGCCGGTGTGGAGCGCATCATCGGCCTTTGCTGGGAAGTGTTCAAGGCCCTGGGAATCCCCGAGGACAAGATGTATGAGCCTTGGGAGAATGCGGGGCCGATTATCCGTGGATCTCTGGCGACGGCGAGGATTCGTGGGGCGTACGTGAGAGATCGCTCCGACAGTGGAGGCGGTGCAAGCGTGACGCCTGGAGGTCGAGTTGGAGCGTCAACTCACGACTATGACCAGTTGGCCAGACTGTCACAGGCGATGCACTCCGTGCAAGAAGAGATGCAGAGAGAGCCCACGGGAGAAGACATCACGAGGAGATTCGAGATCACGACATCGTGGGCGAGGACGTGATTCAAGGAGACGGAGTGACTCACGAGCTCGTGGTCGACGAGGTGATTCCCGGAGACGCTCGAGGTCAAGGCCAAGGGAACCAAGAGCACCAGAACGACCTCCCCGACGACCGGCGGCGCCAGAGGACCCACGTCCGAGAGCTGCAGCTGTTCCGATGATGCCGGCCGTGGACAACGTATAGGCCAATACGTCGGAGACAGAGCCGTGGGGGAGGTGTCGCGTGACCAATGGGGGATCACGAGCGGGTTGCGCCCGTGGAACCCCGATGATCCCTATGGGGTCCGATCGCCAGGCAAGCGAGATATCGGTGGACGCATTGAACGCCATGATCGTGAAGTCAGGAGCCCACGATCGCATGATGTGGGAAGGCCCAGGCGATCGCAATCAGAACGAGGTCAACGTGAGATTTCAGACAAGGTCAGAGGATGTACGACGACGATGACAAAAAGGCCCTACTGGATGAGAGCGTGGCGACGAAGTGCCTGGTCGTATCAAAATGATACCTGGAGCATGATTGAACGCGAAAGCGTTGACAGTCGTGGCGTGAGGGTTGCTGGCGGCCATGTAAAGGTCGTGATCATGTACCAGCCACCTTGTGCGGACTACAAGTTGCGCTCGCTGCCAGCACCCCCCAAACCACCAAGACCACCAAGACTTTTGGGAAAACCTCCAGTGAGATGAGTGTGACACCTCGGGTCAAGGACGAACCCTGTGACACCCCACACCAGCATGAGCATGTGTGCAACGTGGCCATCCTTCGAACAGGTTACGTTGGTGATTCATCAAGTTCTGACTCCACTCAAGATGGTTCACGTGGTTTGATCTTGCATGTTGATGATGATGGTTTAGTTGAGACTCCGAGAGTACCCAGAAGCCGTTATTCCCCACATCATGGTGTTCACATCATATCCCCTCTTGGCCGTGCGCCCCAACGTCAGGACCGTGGACACCGGTTGGAATGGTGAGAACCTTGTGGCGATGCAGGGCACGCCAGATCTGTGGGACATGTTTCAAGGTGTTGACTTCTTTGTTTTCATTATTGGTTATGATTCAGAAGATCATCAACTTATGCATGGTGAATTGTTGACAGAGGTTCAATCGTTTTGTGAAGCATCAGGATCACGATGGATGAACGTGGATGCATTGGACACCACAAGATGGGACCAGTATGCCGAGGTTGAAGCCCCAATCATCTGTTCCCAGTCCATTGGCATGACCACCAACGATGATGAAGTCATGGTGAGAATGGCTGTTTGGTGTGATCAAGCCAGCACGTCCCACGATGAAGATGACCCTGGAATGCCTCATGAAGAAGTGTTCACCGCGTCATTCCAAGAGCTGATTTTGGGATTAGGAGATGAATTCCATGTTGATTCCATGACGCGTGCTGCCTTCCCAGCTGCGCTGCAAGAAGAGCAGGCTGATAGGTTTCAGGTGGATCCCGATGAACCACCAGGAGCCGAGTTGAACCGTGAGGCAATGGCTGAGGAGTTGCTAGCCGATGAGCAGCTTCTGGACACAGTTGAAGTGCCAGGATTGCCCCAGAGGGAGGCAGAGCGTAGAGCTGCGTGGAAGAAACTCCCCCAAAGGGTTAGGATTGCCATCCGTCGTTTGCGTCGACAGTTTGGCCAGTGCCCCGGGAATGTTTTGGTGAACTTGTTGAGAGCTGCTAGGGTAGAAAAGAAATATGTGAATGCGGTTCGACTTGACCGTCACCGTTTGTGAAGACACAGCCCCCAAACCGAAATCACACAAAACCTCACTGCCTTATGAGTACCGGTTTGGAGCATGCCTGGGAATCGATCTCCTGGAGATCAAGGACAGCACAGGTGCTGTTTACACATGTTTAAACATGGTCGACATGGGAATCACGTTCCAGCAATTGCATGTGATCCGGAAGGGACATAATGCGACAAGTACCCAAGTGATCAAGACACTGAGCGACCGTTGGTTTTCCTGGGCGGGATTTCCAAAGCAGATCATCTGTGATAGAGGTTTGCATTTTAGAGGTGAATTGCCGATCTTTTGTGGAAGACATGGAATCCAGATGAGAAATGCTCCGTTGGAAACGCCGGAAGCAGTGGGACGCGTCGAAAGACACGGGGGGATAACAAAAGCGATGATGAAGAAGATGCGCGCGGAAATCCAACCATATACCATTGAACAGATGCAACACTGCGTAAATGAAATCTGCATGATCAAGAATTCCACGGCACGCGTTGGAGGGTTCAGCCCAAGTCAATGGGTACTAGGCCAGAACCCGAGAGGGATGCCTAGCTTTATGTCAGAGGAATCGTTCGCTGACTTGGGAGCCGTGGGGGACTCTGCAGATCCCGGGAGCATGAAGCAAGAGCTGCTGCGAAGAGAGCCTACGTGTATCTTGACGCAAACAAAAGAGTCGCTCGAGCAATGTTGAAGAACGCCGCTCCAATCAAAATGGCGTATCACAAGCGAACCCCCACAAGTGATCAGGCATCACTGCAGGGTCACATACTTGTGCTCCAAGAGAGGCAGCAGCTTCAGAAACCAAGTTTCGAGATGGGCCATCCGAAAAGTCGGAGCAACAGGAAATCCTCTCATACCGGATGGTGCTCGGGGCCTCCAATTCAATCTGTTGGCTCAGGCAACACATGGCACGAAGACTGCAAGATTTGGAGGATCCTTGAAGAATCTCACCATTGCCAATCCAGGCCATACCAACGCGATTCAGTGACTGAAGGTGGAATCTGAAGCGCGCTGCAATATAGGCCTACATCTCCATTTGGCAGCTCAATTGGTCACCAACCTCATCCAGCCATATGCTGAAGGCACCTTCACTGCAAATACGTATTTACAAGTGGAAACCGCACTGTCTTACAAACATTGCTGAGGAACAATCTACTCTCCAAAAACTGAGAAATGACTTTCCAAAAATAATCACTTGTTTAAAAACGATTTTTCACGAAACAACCGATCGACATGTGGAACTGAAAAGTGTTCAAGGTGGACTATTAAACTACAAAGAATATACCACATACAGGTAGGTATATTATAAAACCGAGGCTAAGGCTTTTATGTCTTTATATCCTATATCCGCGTTTTAATTTATATTGATTTCACTTTTTCAGTTGCTGTATTTGTGGATGTCAGTTTGCATCCAATCTGAAACAGCTAGCAATGGATCAAACACACCCCAAAGAACGAAGCAATAAAGCCTAAAGAAATGAAATGTAAGGGGGGATAAAAAGATCCAGAGCTAGCACTCAGGTTTTCTGAGAACGCCAAAGTCAGATATTCTGACTGAAAAAGCAACCTTGGTAATCGAAGCAAGGTTTGATTGTGGAACCAAAAAGTTCATTGAACTTACCAAGATACACTCCTATCCGAAGGAGGATGAATGACCCGAACAAGTTGGAACAGGCAGTCAACTAAAATTGGCATTCATAGGTCATTCGGTTTCGTCAGCGCTGGCAATCAACTTTGTTGATTGCAAATGGTGATGGCAAAATGCCACATGCGAAGGTGAAATGCGGGTCGAGGTGGACTGGGAAATTCTCTGACCAGTCTGCTGCAACGTGGTAAACGAATGCTAGATGGCAAAATGCCATGGTGATTGCAAATAGTGCGGCCAACAAGGAATGGCTTACGGAAGCCGTTGGCTGCTACGATGGTCAAAACGAGGCAAAAGCCACTGAGTGGAGATGCGAATCCGAAATTAAAGGTGGATCACTCCTTATATTGTAGCAAACACCAAATTGAGAGATAAACAAGGAGTGAGAAATGACGACACACCAGTAGCACAGGAGCGATCCATTGTGGTGCAAGCGCACGTGCATAATGGTAGTTGTCACCAACAATGAAAGCAACAATTAATGAGAAATTATGGTGAGGGTGGGTGGGAAAATTTCTTCCAAAACAAGCAATAGTCCACCTTGAGCCAAAATGTTAGTTGGAGTATTAATTAGATCCACCAACAAACATCACTGAACAAAGTACAGTATAAGTTCAAGGTGGACTATTAAACTACAAAGAATATACCACATACAGGTAGGTATATTATAAAACCGAGGCTAAGGCTTTTATATCCTTATATCCTATATCCGCGTTTTAATTTATATTGATTTCACTTTTTCAGTTGCTGTATTTGTGGATGTCAGTTTGCATCCAATCTGAAACAGCTAGCAATGGATCAAACACACCCAAATAAAACTACTGCTAGCTGGTTAAGATCGCCAAGGAATTCCCCAAACTAAAAGTGAGGTTAACCAGCAACTGAAGTGGAAATCAACTCGGAAAGGACCATGGGATCCAAACATCGGGAGGAACTAATCGCGGGTGAGACTGACCCATCCCAACGGCTCAACTTATCGGCAACATCATTGTCGTGGCCGGCAATGTGGGAAGTGGATACTTCTACACTGGATTTTGAAATCAAAAGGCTCAGTTTCTCAAGGAACAATGCTAACGGCATCGAAGTGGAAAATAAGCGATTCGACGAGCTTTCTGCAGCTGTATTGTCTGAAAGAGTTGAGATTCGAATGGGGATACCAAAGCCAGGGTGCATGCGAATAACCATGAAAACCAAAGCCATTTGAGCTAAGGTCTCCAAAGATGAAATATCTTTTTGAAGGTCATCATGCAAAGGAATCTCAAGGGCTTCAAAATCAGCTTTATGCAGGCGAAGGCTGAACCAGTGAGTGGAACCGGCAGGTGAATAAATGATACCCCCAATGCCGCATTCTGAGCCATGAGCAAACGCATCTGCCACACACAGACCTGACCAGAAAGGTTTAGGCCACATGGAGCGAAACGGGCAAAGGTTGGTAATCCATTTATCGAAAAGGCGAATTGTCTTGGTGGATTCAACTGACAGCTTACGCTTGGAACTTGCGGGATCCCTGATGCGTAGCCAAATCCTCTTGTCGCCAATTCGACAATGTGCCAAGTCAGCTTTGCTGGAAACTTCCTGGTGGCGAACTGAAATCAAGCGGCTGTGCAAGGGGATAGCAGTGTGAGGTGGTCGACTCTCAAAGATCAGATCTGGAGAAAGGCTCGAGATAACTTGATTCCATGATCCTGGATCCACACTGTAGTGGGATGCCGGAATAGAATACAAATCTCTGTATACCCAATGCAACCAGGTACGAAGATGTGGGTACAGTTGAGTCACCCACATTGCTAAACCAAGGAACTTTTCCAACGTCTTGCGTGATTGCTGAGATGATTGCAAAAGTTTTTGAACCAGTTGATGAAGTTTTTCTTGTTTGTCAGCTGGAATGTAAACAATGCCTGTGCGAACATCGAAAAGCCACCCTATCCATCGAATGCATGGACCGATCTCGCATTTTTTCCAGGATATAGGGACATGGCAAAGGATGTTCAATGCGCAAATCATGCATGCGGACACTGGAAGCATTTTTGCACACTGAAACATAAAGAAGTCGTCGACGTAAAGAAAACTGGCATGGGACAACCATGAAATGCGACGCCATAATCGAAGAAGTGCACCTGCCAGGCGGGACCAATAATGAGCAGAGAACACAGCCCCGAATGGGCAAACACGATAGAAAAACAGCTTACCACGAAACTGAAATCCTAGAAAGCCTCGGTCTTCTGCTGCCACAGCAATGCGTTTATGGGCTGATTTGATGTCAATCGAAAAGCAATCCAAAGGTTCCTGGCTATTACGCAATGGGTAACACCTGATGACATCAGCGGCGGTGGGCAAAGTCGAGGGTTCGGGCATGCAACATTGGGCATTCACGCCACATATGGAGGAGTCCATGACTAAACGTGGTGGGCGACTATCGCTCAATGCAAGGCCGAGTTTTCCAATGGCAATCCCTTTGGGATATTTGGATTGTGAGCTTCAGCAAAACCCCCATTAACGACATCTACCCAACCCTCTGCAACTTCTTTGTCAATGAGCTCTTGAACTGTAGCTGGATCGGATTCAGCACTCTGCCAGTTGCATAAGTGCACTGTCAAGGGAGTCTCAGTTGATTCTTCTTTAGAAGTTTTCAGGGGGAAGCAATTGGATGGTTGGATAGAAACGTCACGCCCGATCGGGACACCTGATTTCAGATAGCCAAAAATGGATTTATCGGGGTCATCCATTATGTTGCAAAGGGCCTTCAAAATGTGTAGACACATCGGTTGGTCCGCCGAAATGTCCCAACAAGGTGACACGCCTTGCGCAAAAAGGAATTCATCCAAGTAGGCCTTCAAAGGAAGCAGGTCCTGATCTGATAAGGGAGGGCCATCATACCCCTGAGAAATGCGAGCAAAAACTTTTTTGTGCAGGTTATGCGAAATGATATGGTTCATCCAATTCCGACGCAGAACGGAAAAGGAGTCATCTGCTGTGTGTTCCATACTCCAATCAGCTTGGGACGGGAAGCCACCACCATCTTGTCTGGCAAATGGAGGTGACTGAACACCTTTCACTGGCAGCAATGATTGGACCTGAGATAATTGCAAGTCAAGGCTGGTGCTAGAAATGTCCGATGCAATCAGCGATAGAAAAACAAAGTGATTCAGGATATGCTGCTGTTTGTCGGCTAAGAAAGTTGCCGTGTTCATCCAATTTGACAGCAAATGATGGATGAGTGCCAATGGGGTGGTCACATTTTGAGGCCAATTGTGCAAAGTCGGATAGGGATGACGCGAAGAGCCAAGACTTGGCCCAATCTTTACCATGGTGACATGCAGCCACCGCAACACATGCGCAAGAACATTCTTTTATGTAGTTTCTTACACACCGTTCCTCCCAAGACATTGCACTCAATGGCTGCTCTAAATGGCCGTGACCACCTGCTGAACATGTGACCTGAATCAATTGGACACTACGGAACAAAAGCATATAGGATTCTTGAACACGTAAAGTCTGTTCACAATTCAGGCCAGGGAGACCACCTAGGTGTGTTGGAGTTCTCAATGCGGGTGGTCCTCCAGGACGAAGCTTTAACCGGCTGTAATCCCGGCATGGCGGGGATGCGGCACAGTATGAAACCTTCCCCGAAGCCGTCAGCTTCAGCACAAGTTCAAAAATGGAAGCATCCAGTAGGTCATGAGACCGGTCAAGCAACAAATCTATGGATAAAACATCGCAACCTTTAGCCAGTAATGCTTGGGATAAAGGGCGGGTCAAACCACAGCAAATGTCCAAGAAAATGTGGCAATTCGACATACCTGAAGAAATTTCTGAAGCAAGTGTCTGTGATGCATTTGAGGATGGCACTGAAATTGGAACCTGAATGGACTGGGTGTCTGTCACTGCGGCACTCACAACAGGTGGGTCTTGAGAATCTAGGCTGATAAATGTTGATTGAAAGTCCAAACTGGGATCTTCCTCAACATTGGATTGGCGAATAGGAATCGTGGCTGAAAGTGAATTCAAATTGGGTGGCAATTCCTCAGGAATATCGCATGCATCATCTCCCCTTTCTGGGGGAAACCAATCTAATTATTAATTCTGGATCCGCACCATCTTGTGACGCTTGTCAGAGTGATGTCTGCTGGTGGTCCAACGCGCCATGGGCTTTCAAGTACGGTTCACCATTGGGCATAGGAAATCCGCAACCGTGGTGGAATTTACAATCTGACAGGTTGCACTTACCTGTTTGGAAGCGCATGCACAGCTGTTTGCGGACTCCATTGATAAGTGCTTCACTGATCCAACGTGTCTTTCCTTTGCCTTTCTGTTTACCTTTGGCGCCACCTTTGTCGTAGGGCGCATTGCGAGGGCCTCGACCCGAACTCTTGCCTTGATTGCCTGGATTATTCTGCGACATATTTTGTTTGGGTAGGCGAGGACGTGCCTGCAACAAAGTATGAATCTCAGCTCTCACATTGGTGATTTCATACAAGCTGTCGTCAACATTCCAACCTCGTTCATTGACCAGGTCAAAGACCAACTGCATGAGCACTCGATCAGCGGCCTGGGCTTCAGTGATTGTAGGATTGCGTAGACCTGTTTCAGGGTCAAGGCGGGTGCTCATCAGGTTCATGAATTTGAGATAATACAGCTTCAAAGTACCAAGATGGGCAATATCGGCCATAGCCATTGCAATGCTGTAAACATCAAACATCTGGCGAACAGCCATCAATCCAAGTGATCCATTCTCAATATTCAGTTCAGGCGGTTGATCCAAAATAAGGGAGTGGAGTTGGACATGTTCAACTTTCGGAGTTCTGGCACTTTTGCTTGTGATCTCCTCAGCTTTCTGTTGAGTCAAGCGATATTTCCATGGCACCCATTTGAAGTCATTGGTTTGTTTCATACGATAAACCAAAGAAAGCAAACGCAAGCTGGGAGTGTTGTCGGCAACCAGGATCTCGCTGGGATATGCTTTGCGAAATGCATTCTTAAGTTCAGCCACTGTAGAGGCGGTCAGTTTGGGGGCGAAGCTTTCAGTCCATGAGGATCTTGTAGCCGATGAACTAGGCTCTGTAGGTTGCTCCAAACGGGAGGTGCTAGATGCTGATGTGGATTGAGGCTGACATTCTTGCCAGGCCAATTTCAACGCTGAACGCTGAATAGGTGTGGTGATACCTGCCACATCCCCCAACAGGCCATCAATTTCATTTTCAAATCTTTCAAGAGAGGAAGCAGAAACCGCAAACAGCGGAACAGTCCAACCATCATCCAGAAGCTTTTCAGCAAATGTATCTTGTAAGCCCACGCGAGCAAAAATCTCCTTAAGAGAAGAAGCCGTGGGCCAGGAGGAAAGGCAAATCTAAGTGAAATGGCGAAGCATACATTATGTGATTAGGTGTCCAAGAAAAACGGCATATTGAAAAGTTTATGCCATGGTGGTTGAAGATTGGATTAGAATACGACCCATCAGTGCAAATGGGAATACAACATGTTTGAGCAGCTGAGGATCAGGCGGGACAATATCTGGCTGATGGAACCCACCGGAGCTAAATGCAACATCCATGGATAAATCATCTTGTGAGAATATAATCCAGTGAAAACGGCTAGAGCATGGGTTCAGAGATGCTAAGGGGTCCAAAAACGGTTCTCGCACATGTGAAGAAACGCCAGCAGGATCACGTCCTGAACGCCCACAACGCCACCAGGATACATCCTTTTTTACGCCAATGCTGCCAAGCTCTTCTTGCAACCCATGTGGGTACAAAAGGATCAGTGCGGGCTCGAATTCAAATCTGTGCTGAGGGTCACACTCTTGGGATTCAAATGACGACCACATGCCGTCTTGAGAGGGATGCCGTCCCAACGCAGTGTACCAGGTAAATCCCGGTCAGATTTGATCATCACATGCACCGTGTTACGGTTGTAGCCAAGAATCATCTCATCAAAATTTTGTTTATCTTCTGCAGGAGATGCTGGATTGGCATCTGAGTCCGGGCCCTTTAATGGATCAAGGGCCCTTGAGCTTTAGGCGAACAAAAGGTTGTGCTCGGCAGCCCGACCAGTTTGATAGAAACTGATTCATATTTTGCCGATGACGTTGAAGAATCTGAGTGATTTGAATACCAGGTGTTTGACAGCAAAGCGCAGGAAATTTTGCTTTATCTGATTGGTGCGATTGACTACAAGGATGGAGAGTATTCGCGAATTGGCGAATCAGAATTTCATGAAGCAATGGTCGAAGAGCAGATGAAGAAGCGCATTTGTGTTCTGGTGGAAACAAACTTCAAAATTTGATGTATGCTTTCATTATTTCACAGATGGGAATTTCAGTCACTGGCCAAGAAGATTCGATATGTGTTCCCTCCCCGGTATTCTATTCTTGGATGATTTTCACTGGAACCATGATTCTCTACATTATTTGGCGTATTTGGTTGCTTGTATATTCACAGATGGCTCGTCAAGGAGAAGTTCGCGAAGTCCAAAGGCAAAACAATGTGGCATTTGATGAAATTCATTCTCAGAGCAGTGAGTGGTATGAAACGGAAAACAATCGAACTTTTCTCTGTGTTCGAAACCCTGCGCGTGGTGAAGTTCGAAGAATCCCGATGGAACGTTTTCGTGAAGAAGGAAATCAAGTTTCGGAAGCCAATTCAAATTCTGATTCCGAGAATTCAGAAAGTTCGGGAGATGTAATGTATGTCAGCAGAGCGCTGATGGAGAGATGGCATGGTCCAATTCCTAATGCTGAGTGAGATGTAGCTAGTGTTTCACAACGCTAAATCTCAAGGCGGGGTGTGAAAATTTGCATACCCGTATATGTTACATATCTTCTTTGTATATATGAAGCCCAATATGCCATTTTCCACTGCATTTGTTCTCACATTTGAGACTCGACATTCAAGCGCCATTTGGATCAAAGGAAGCTTTAGTCACCGTTGACCGTTTACAGGGTAACAAGGAGACAGAGAGTTATACTGTACTTTGTTCAGTGATGTTTGTTGGTGGATCTAATTAATACTCCAACTAACATTTTGGCTCAAGGTGGACTATTGCTTGTTTTGGAAGACATGTTTGTATTTTTGGCAACATGCTGCAGTGCATTTGGCGTTTCAATTTTTCAACTTGCTTTAGATAACTTTTGCAGTACATCATTCATCACTGGCAAACACATCATGGCAACTTTTTTTTCACTTTCTCATGCCTTCAGTAGCAGTCCATCGGCCCGGTCGTGAGCCATTGATTATTGAACGGGTGATCCACGTTCGAGCTTTGGGACCTCAGCATTTGATATTTTACTGCGTGACCTTCAGAACATTTCGGACAGATATTCGCTTGTTTTTGCACTCTTCAGACTGGCGTCCAATTTTGGCAGCGAATTCCTTATTTTTCATGGGATGTATATTTGCGACTGTTGTGGAGAATCCCCCACTTCAATTCTATGAACCTTCTTTGGGCCCTTCATCCGGTGCAGTTTCCGATTCTGAGTTGAGCGATTGATGGACTGTGATTCGGATTCAAGTTGGGAAATCTTGCACCCTTCTGCAAAATCAACACCACTGCCGTTGCCATCATGCTTTAATCAACACAGACCATCGCTGCTTCAGGTGTCTTCAGCATCCATTGGTGATCCACCTCAGCGTACACCGGCGGTCCCTCCGCGAGATGGCAGGCCTTTACCGAGTTGCTTTCAATCAGATGCAGTTGCAGTTCGACCTCATAGCTTGGAGTGTGCTTGGACTAATCAAACTGGAATTCCACTGCCTGACTTAGGGGTGTCTATTCCGGCAAGTTTGCAATTAGCTGAATCTTCAACGGAGGTATCCCATGACGGTGGTCTTCCTACCAATGTTCAAGCATCCCCCTTTAGCATAAAAACTGGGGTAAAAAGATTCCATGCATCTACGGGCCCCACATCTCACGGCAAAGATCAGCTTTCACGAGTGAAGCTCGCCTCCACCTCACCTTTGGTCTTGGCGGTTTGGTCCCAAGTTGCCCCTCAGTTGTCAAAAATCTCCAAGTTTTTGCAATCAGCAGCGAATAGCCCCTTGGAACTAGAGCACATTCACCGATTTTTGAATCGATTTGCCGCATCAACTTTGGTGAAGTATTTGACAACTTTGAAATCATTCCTGCAACTTTGCACTGATATGTGTGTGGCTTATACTTCCATTTCAGAGTTCAACCTGGCGGACATTTTGCTTAACGCTCGATTAGTGAAGGACTCCACAGGCTCTGGACCTATGCATTCGTCCACATTGGAAGCCATTCGCTGGGCCGCAACTCACTTAGAAATCCCTGCTTGGTCTGGAGCTTACTCCACAATCATTCAGAGCTTTTTGCAACAGAAACTGTGCAGTGATCGGAAAGCGGCACTACCTCAAAGTTTGTACATCTTGGTTCAATGGGAGCGTCGCATATTACAGCGAGAGGCCACGGATTAAGAAGTCATTCTGCTTGGTGGATTCCTCTTTTTATTATTCTCAGGATTACGGTTTGCAGATGCCCAACGGACTGATTTACACTGTTGGCGGTTGGATTCATATTGTTTGCGTGGATTAGCTTGGTGAGCAAAAACATGCAGCAGCACCACTCCTTTTGGAATCGCCAATGCTGGATTTTTATCCCATGGCAGCTTCTCTTGGATTCACAAGTATCTGCAAGTCCTCGACTCTCTGTATCAAGGCTGTGACTTCGTGGATTTTGTTTTCCCGTCATTCCGAGGACAATCACACTTGCCGCTGCCGCCAGAACCGATGTCGTATGGGGAAGCCCAGTACCTTCTCCGACGGTATGTTGGCCTCCCCTGGAAAACATCCCACAAAACAAACTATGAAGCATCATGGTGGTACAGCTTGCATGGTTTAAAAGCCACCCTGGTATCATGGGCCCTGCAACTTCAAATACCTGAAGAGCAACGGCGCCTTCATGCCAAACACCGTGGACAAAACCAATCCACCACCCTGTATTCCAGGGACGATGTTTCAGGCGCCCTATGCTTACAACAGACCATCATTGACCGTGTGCGTGGTGGTTGGCGACCTCACCCTTTCCTGGGACGGGGTGGTCAGGAACCTTTGGTTGAACCAGACTTTCAACTTGAGCAATTTAGCAAACAATTGGCAGCTCAGGAATGGACATTCTTTCAATTTTCTGAACCCATGGTTTCGTTGGTTGATAGCGAGCATACTGACCCAGCAGTTTCCGATTCTACGGATATTTCATCCAGTGCATCAAGCCAGCGGTAACATGGGTAATTTCACACCCTGGTTCATCACAAACTAGAAAATCGACCATAGATTCACACACATCCTACTTTACAGGTGTGAAATGGTCTAAGCCAAATTCTCTGGAAAATTTTGCACACGGGATAGATCTCACTTCTTCTTCAGCTGCTGGATGTAGCTGACTGAGTAGATGTTCTCTCTTAACACCTTCAAAATCAAGTCAGGTTTCATCTTCTTGGTAAGACAATCCGAGATCATTGTGCTTGTGTGGATCCAAGCCAAACGGTCGCCTCCATCAGGATAAACGAGGTATGTCTCTCGATCGTCCTCATCTCTCAATGACTGGCGCATGGCTCGCATGTCGATCTCAAGGCGCTTGTCCTGACATCGCGACATGTCAGAGTTCAAGTGCTTCACAAGTGACATGCAATCCGACAAGCTAAGCTGTGGGCTGCACTGTCTCACGATCTGTTCCCATACCCCTTCATCTCAACCAACAAGGCTCTGTACCTGTCACCTGCCTCCATACTGCTCTGCAAGCTGTATGCCTCTGCCTGCACGGCACACCCTCTTGATTGTGGTTGAGGAAAACGCCAGTGGGAAGACATCGAATGATGTCCTGGTCGTTTCCTTCAGTTGCTTGACTGGGCACAGGAAATGGCATCTGCCCTGTTGCGAGCGCATTCCGCCTTCATTCGCAAAAGATGCGTCCGAGATACTCAACACGCCCATCGTGTTCCAGTCCATGTGATGGTACGGGAACCGAAGTTTCACATGATCCAAACCAGCAAGGGTCATCTCAACGCACTTGTTGGCATCTCGCGCAGTCTGGACTGTCGCTCCTTTTATCTCTGACTGCAGCTTGGAAACAAGGTAAAGGATATCGGGCCTCCCCTGTCGTGCAATCCACGACAGCGAGCCCACCACTGACCTGAGTTGGCTGATCTCTCCAGGAGTCAGCAAGTCAGTGTTTGGTCGTCCTTGGTCAATTCTCACAGGTTTCACCTTGCGACTGTTGTCGTCAACATCGATTGTGATTCCTGCAGGAGTGCTATTGAATTGCTTACCGCAATACCTGAAGCTTCCAGTCTCCTGAGTTCCTACATCAAAACGTGACAACAAACGATCCATGTACTCCTTTCCTTCAGGCAAGTATGCATAAAGAAGATCGTCCACATGCGTGGTCAACACTGCCACTGTCTTCAATTCAGCATGGGTTTTCTCTTCTTTCCCTTCCTTCTGATCCTCTTTCTTCTGTCTTTCAGGGGATTCCACGGGAACATTCAAATAGTAGAAGGCCTGAAACACTCGCGACGGACTGAAGCCACAGTCACGTGCTTCGCGGTGTAGCCGTTTCCAAAATCCACGTCCCGAATCGCACAACCCGCAGACGGGTACTCTGATCAAAAGGGGGCTACCATCTTCGAGGTCAGGGAGGCCACCTCGCCACATTCTCATTACAATGACCCTGTCAAGCGCAGCGGCTTGAAAGTACGCCGACGTTATGTCGGCTGAGCGACACTCCACCTGGTGACACGCCGCAAACGCAGCTATGAGGTGGTGTGTCTCCGCATCCCACGTTGGGGCGTCGGTGCGCAACCCTGCCTGGACCTCAAAGTTGCCGCAGCTGACCTGCCTCGACTTAATGCGATCATCTCGGCACTGGGCATGGTACGATTTATCCACGTCCACCCACTTGGACGGGATCACTGCGTGTCCCTGAGCGATCAACGCCCCCCCTTCACCGGGCGGCAATGGGACAGCGGCACTGTACTTAATGTACTTGGCCCATTCCTTGCCTCTTGCTTCCAAGATCAGAGCTCTCATCTCTGGAGTCTCTCTCTCGAAGTTCAAAGTCTTTTCAGCAGCTTTCTCAGGCTCGGCTTCTTGTTCTTGAAGTCCTTCCTCGAACCTGGATGACATGAATGATACAAAGCGAGATCTTGGTCCCATCGGTGTTGGACCTTTCTCCATCACCATTCCAACGATTCCTGTGTTCGCTTGGCTCTCCCGAGTCCACTGCGCTTCGAAGTGCATCCTCAGTGGAACTGGGGGGTCATCAAGCGGATCGCGTGGGTTTGGCCACGCAGATGGTTGTCCTGAGGCTGACGCAGGCTCGATCGGAGATTCCGCTCTCGCCGAGATTTCAGCGTTGGGAGCTGCCACGACGGAGGCAGCCGGACTATCGCCACCGCTTGTGGTCGACACTCCTCCATCTGTCCTTCTTCGAACTCTTCTGATTGGATTCTCTCGTCTGGTTGGCAGTCTTCTGTCGCTAGGCTCAGCTCTTGACACTTCTTCTTCTTCTTCTTCTTCCTCTTCTACGTCTTCTTCATCATCTTCCACTTCCATGTGTTCTGGATATGGAATGTCAACGAGCTGGTCGGGGGTTTCTTCTTCGGGAATTGGTCCTAGACTTTCGTCTTCATTGGTTCGTGCATCAACAAACTTCTAAGCTTCTCCAATCACCTCAGCAGGTACAATGGGCTGTCCTTGGAGAATTGAGCGTGCAAGAGCCTCTGCATCGCTCGCTGGTCGGAGATTGTGGGCTGACACAAGTACAGGGGTGTTCTCGCACAAAACCCAAATGTCTCTTTCTCCCTCGTGGCCAATCACCCTGGATGCCACGCTCCATTTGGTGCGACCTCCTGTATTGTTGTCTTTGCGAAAACTCACAATGTCTCCAACTAGATCACAACCACCAAGGTTGTATGCCCAGCGAAGGCGTTCGCCGGACGGGGTCTCCAAAGCTTTCCCAATCAAGGCCTTAGGGACATTGGGCCCCCCGCCTTTGGACTTTTTGCCTGACTTGGCTTGGCCTTTGTTGGGGCGCCCGCCTCCTTTCAGGCTACCTTTGGTGGCTACAAGGCTTCTCGAACGCTGATGGTTCTGATGTTTCTTGGCTGCCTTAGGTGTCCGTCGTTGCAGGACGGAGACACTAAGAGGGAGCAAGTGAAAGCTGACGGAACTGTGTGCAAGGATGGTTGGCAAAAGCTCCTCGAGGGACAGCTTTCCGTTGGCATCTTTCTTAAAGACTAGTGATCTTCTCTGACATCAGCAGGAAGGCAGCGCGATCAGCTCTCAAAACCTGCTGAATGGATATGGGAGCATAGCCGGGAGGAGGCGGCTGGTGAAGGTGATCCAAAAGTTCTGAGCGGTCATTGTTCATGATTGAGTATTGGCAGGCCTTGGTGAGGTCAAAGGCCAAGGCTCTTCTTCTCAGCGCGTTGGAAATCTCTAGCCCCGTTGAGGCGGGACAACTCAGGTCAGCTGTCTTCTCTCTGACTGCTAGCATCGACTGGTCAATGATAAGCTTTTTGTTTGGCTTGGATTTCTGCAACTCTTGCCTGCGGGTTGCAAACTTTTCGGGATGCATGTACACAAGAGCGTCTTTTTCCAACATAGACATAATCAAGTCATATGAGGAATAGGCGCATTCTTCCTCCCCTCGAAGCCTCAGTCCTGAAAGGCGTGCTCTTTGTTCTTTGATTCGTGTTTCCCTCTCGGCTGGAGCGAGAGTGGTCACTGGCTTATCCAACTCAGATTTGGTGGCCTTGTTCTTGATATCGGCAACCACTAGAGTATGAGCTTCGAAAATGAGCCGTTTCACCGCGGCCAAGGTGCCTTGAGGAGGCGACGCAGTCGCTCCCAACAAGGACTTTACTTGATCGTCGGTTGGGGTTTGACCAGGAGGGCAAACTGCGAATGCTAGCTTAACCAAGGAGGTTACGTTGCCTGCAGTTATGGCTTGGATCTCAGCGGTACTGAGGTCCACTTCCAAGGCTCTGGCCTTCAGTGCTTCTTCCGACTCGAGAAAAGTGCCCATGTTGAGCGTCTACGCGAGCTGTCGGGCAGAAAAGGCTGAGCAAAGCGATGGTGATGACGGAATGCTGCAACGACAGAGGTGATTGAAAATAATTCTATTAAAGCGCTGGCTTGAGCGGCCACTTTTTTTCTTACTCGCTGGCCAGGCGCAGCTTCTTGAGTGCTGAAGCGAATTGCCCTATGTCCTTGATAGGTCTGGCGTGTTCACAACGCTTACACTTCCTGAAGGCAAGAAATTTGCACGCTTGGATCTGAGAGTAATCTGAAGACAGTTTCAGGCCGCAACTGAGAACGCTACTGGGTGATCCTACTGCACGTACATGCACGACCTTGGACCTTTTTTGCGCTGGAACATGTCAACGTCGGGCTCCCACGCTACTTCCTTGGTGACCGGGTCCAATGTGGGAGCAACATCCAAGGGTGTGCCTGAAACCATGCTGGTTGTGTCCGAATTTGCTGAGTCATTGCTTGCTTCAACTGCTGACGATGAGGGTTCTGGCAAGACGACGGCGTCTTTGGGGTCCGAAGCAGTGCTTTCGAGAAATCTGGCCTGAACCCTACGACTCTCACCTGAGTCATCAGTCGATCATATTCTCTCAGTGGAAAGGACAGTGTGTCACGCGCATAGATTTCAGAGGACTTCTTTCCGGATGAGTGGCGACCTAAAGCTAGACGCACGTCCTCTGCTAGCCCAAATTTACCGCACCAGGATAGGGTAGTGGCCTTCAAAGTGTGGATCGTGGTATGTGCGACTCTGCCAATTTTGCGAAACAACAGGCTTAACAACCAGTTGCTCGCTTCAACTGAACTGATACTTCTTTGACCCTCACCTACCAATTCTCCAGAAGCCCTGGGTGCTGGCAAGAGGGCTTCAAACCTAATGGTGTTCAAGGGACGGCTGACGGACTCCGCAATCCTTGCGAACCTAAAAGGCCCACGTGTTTGGCCCACGTGTTTGGCCAACCCCCCAAATTGGGGCTATCAAAGGCATGAAGATCCCTTGTCTAACCACAAGGCGCGCAGTTTTGTGCGACCTGGTCCTGAATTCTATGTAGCCACTTACCTTACCTTCGTTTTCACAGGAGTCAAAGACATAACCGAAAATGTTTCGGACATCATTCCAGCGGCTGCGAGAGTAGAGGCAAAACAAAAAAGCAACCTGCAGCATAACGGTCTGTGATGCTGAACTTCTCATCATCTAGGATCTCCTCTAAGGTCTTGACCTCCTCTACTGTGAGGACTCGGGCCTGCTCCTTCTCTTTTCTCTTGGAGTCAGCGATCTCCATCAGCCCCTTTGACTTTCGAGGCAGAAATGGGTTGTGTTCGACAGGGAAGTGAATGCCCACTACGTGTTCACAAAACCCGACCGCCTCGGAGAAACTATAAAAGCTTGAGGGGGCGGCGTCCGACTTGCTGAGTTGGCTGAAATATTCCTCAATGTCCAAAGCTAACAAAGGAAAAGGACATGTCGAGAAACGGTTGTCCTTGTACCACTTCAAATACCTGATGATGGATTCAGCCCTCTTGTTGACTGTTGGAGGGCTCTTGTTTCCAAAAATCATTCGCAAGGACTGAAGCTTATCAGCCTCTCTGAGCTCGTCAATGTTATAGCCAGCAGGCCAGGCTTCAGGGCCAGAAGTGAAAATCACATACCACTTTTCAAGAGCACGTGTCCAACGCATGATGTCGATCTCACTGTCAGTCATGGTCAGGTTGAAATCTACACTGTCTTGAAAAGAGCTTCTGATGGCTGGGGTGGCACGAACCTGGACTGCTGCTGGCATGACACGATCAGCTTCGCAAGTGGGCAGCTCTGGCACTGCTTCCAAAACAAGTACTGGGATAGAGCTATCATGTTCCCCAAAAATCAGATCCATTCCAGGCAATTCCCACGGGAGCACTAAGTTGGAGGTCTGGACAGGGGTTGACATTACATTATTGAGCCGTCTGCGATCTTCCTCAGTAAACGGAGGTTCGGGTTTCCTGGATGGTTCAGCACTGAGATCGACGCTGGGTGGTTCAAGAGGCTCACTCTCGGCTCTGAGTTGTTCAAAGAAGGCATCAGTGTCATGGTCCAAATCAAGTGCGAGATCCAAAGGATAGTCAATGTTGGCTGGAAGTGGAATCCCCCGATCTTCTGAATCGTCATCTTTCACGAGGTCTGGATACATATCATGGACCGAAGCCATAAGGTCTGTTGACCCCGATCTCTGCGGATAGAGTACCTGGCACGGGGCGGGCACGACAAGAAAGATTAACACATGATGAAAACAAACATGGGCACTTGCCCAACGTGTTGGGCTCAGACACTTGTCCGAGGATCCTGGCAAATATTCGTCTCCAATGGAGGGGTGGTTATCCATAAACTACCGGATTGAGACGGCCACTTGACCGTCATTATTTGTCAGTAACAAGCATTATTTTGACAGCACAGCCTCTTGACTGTGGAGCTCGTGGGTATGTGCCTGCACTTGCAGGGAGATTCAAACAACTGAGTGCGTCATCAAGACACTCTCATGCACTTGCATGAGATATTGAGATTGGCACAAATTATCTCAGAGGCAGCGCGCCCTAAACACAGGTCACTTGACTGAAACACGTCACACGTCCACACAGCTTCCCAAAGATGAAAGATCCACTTGAACCCTGGTTAATTTCACTTTGCAAGCGATGGAAGATTCACCCGGACTTTCAGAGCCTTGGGCTCAAGTCATTCTCTGCTCGCTCACTTGAGCAAAGACACACATATGAGAAACTCAAAAGAGTGCAAACGGACATGTGTGACATCATGGGATTTCAGGCATTTAGGGCACTGTTTTCCTTTGAGAGAAAACCTCACTCTTGTCCAGCTGCGACATTACCCGGCGTAAAAGAGCTGGAGGGAAGAAACAAATCAAAAACACTCTGTGGCGCTACGCTCAGGCATCCCAGTAGCGCTGGACAGGAGGCGGCGTAGCCATCATCTCAATAGCGCCTGTGATGGGTGTTTTTGCTCGGTTGCAGGAACCAACCGCGAGGAACGAAGGTGGCATTGATCCCCATGGTTTGATCACGAGTGTAGCCTCCTGGCGACACGCTCCGACTTTGATTGGTCTGCGTGTCGACAATGATGAGCGGCGCCGACTGATCAGGAGTCGGGTCTGGCAGTGCCACTGGGGAAATTTGGTTGAGCAACTGGTTTGTCTCTCGCTGGAGGACAAGTTGCTGGCCGGCTGCATTGGCTAACTCCTTGGTTACATTGCATTGGGCCACTGTGAGCTTTTGGATGTCTCTCAGAGAAGCTGAGCTGGCCCGAATGTATTCTTTCATTGGGGTGGATTCCTTAGGATCGGAGAGCCAATCCCATTGGACTTTCTTCCGCCAGTCGCCCGTTTGAGCAGTCAGAGCCTTATAGTGGAGCTGGCGAAATAGTTCACGCCGGATGCAAGTCCGGTCAAAGTGTGGTCATTGGCTTTGCTCTCATCCAGGTATTCCACTGCTTTCCCAATTGCTCCGAAATGTGTTGCAAACCTTCGACTGCAACGGTCATAGCATGGTGACTGTCGGTGATAGCTCCCAGCAGGCTGCGAGCGGTGTGAGTTTCGGCAGCAGTGGGAGCAGCTTCCGCGGCAGGCGGAGTTGGATGGGCAGCAGCGGCAGGCGCAGCAGCCTGCTCAGCGGGCGCTTCACTCAGGTTGACCATCTCGCCACGGCTGCGGCTGCGGCTGCGACTGTTGTGGGACATGGCGGTCGAAAATAGATTGCGACCACTTGGTCACCTACTAAACGACCGAAAACCCCACAAGATGTTAGACCACATGGACATGCATGTTCTGCCACATGACTTGAATGCTATGGCTGCGGGCGAGCATGAAATGAACAGGTGAAGAGGCAAAACATGCAAATGAAAGACTTTCGTCAACTCAAAATTGGTTTTAGCAAATTCATCCTTGAAGGAGTGCTCAGCAGTGCATTTCCGTGATGAACCACATAAATACGTTCCAGCCAAGCAAATAAAATCACATCATGTTCCATGAGGCTCCTCTTCAGCCCCGCCTGAAGTTGCAGCATACACTTCTGATTCGCATGAGGAGAGAGCAATTGACTTCTGTGTGCGGCTGTAGCTTAAACTTATTTCTTAAGCCAAAACCGTGCTGTTTTTTGAAAGGGGGCTAAACAGATCCCTTTCCTCTCAACTCCTTTCAAAAGGTCAAACCTTTCTTACAAAAAACAAAAAGAAACAAACGAGGCCATCGCCACGGTAGTAACAAAAAACTATATTGAGGCTATCGCCACGGACACAAGCACAGCCAGGAAAACGTTGAGGCGGACCTTTTTCCTATGCGCAAAGGGAATCGGTGTCATTGTCTAATCCCGTGTCCTCCCCATTAGAGAGAAGACTAGACTCCCAATGACACACATACGGAATCCCATTGCACATCAAACAGAGTTGCCTTCAATGATGACAAAACATCAAGAGAAAGCCTGGAAGTCGGGACCCTGCCGAACCAAGCTTTAATGTAAACGGCCAACGGTAACTAAACGCTTCTTTTGATCCAAACGGCGCTTGAGTATCGAGTCTCCAAGAGTTCTCATGTGAAAACAAATGCAGTGGAAAATGGCATATTGGGCTTCATATATACAAAGAAGATATGTAACATATACGGGTATGCAGATTTTCACACCCCGCCTTGAGATTTAGTGTTGTGAAACACTAGCTACATCTCACTCAGTGTTGGGAATTGTACCATGCCATCTCTCCAAAAGCTCTCTGCTGACGTACATCACCTCACCTGAATTTTCTGAGGCTTCAGACTCAGTTGAACCTGAATTGTCTTCCAAAACTCCTTCAGTTCTCTCATCTTGACGCACAAGTGGAACGCGTCGAACTTCATCATTTTCAGGATTCAGAACACAAAGAAAAGTGGAATTGTTTTCTGTTTCATACCATTCATTGACACGGGAAGGAATCTCGTTGAGTGCCACATTGCCTTCAGTTTGGACTTCTCGAACTTCTCCCCGGCGAATAATCAGTGAATATGCAACTAACCAACCACGCCAAATAAAATAGAGAGTCGTCATTCCAGTGAAAATCATCCATGAATAGAATATTGGAGAAGGAACACACACTGAATCTTCATAACCAGTAACGGAAGTACCCATCTGTGAAATGATGAAAGCATACATCAAATTTTGGAATTTGTTTCCACCAGTACAGCTTTTCACACGGGAAATGCGCTTCTTCATCTGTTCTTCAACCAGTGCTTCATGAAATTCTGCCTCGCCAATTCGGGAATACTCTCCATCCTTGAATTCAACGCAACCAATCAAATAGAGCAGATACTTTCTGCGCTTTGCGGTCAAACACTTAGTGTTTAGATCGCTCAAATTCTTCACCGTACCAAGTGGCAAAATGTGGATAAGCCCTTGCTTGATTTCAGCTTGCATCCATAGCAATCTCGTGTCATAATGCTTCATCCTTCCGACTCCAGAGCGTTGGAGCCACTGACGGCCACTTGATGAATCACTTCGAATTTCCAACCTGACAGGCTTTGAAATCAGAAATTCATAGACGCTTTTCAGGAATTTTCCTTCTGCCCCGCCTGAAGTCGCAGCATAGACCTCTGATTCACACGAGGAAAGAGCTATTGTTTTCTGTGTTCTGCGTAGCTCAGACATGGAACACCGTCCACGACGATCAAAGTTGAAGTCGTTGATTTCCTCGTTCCTTTGTGACCGGCCCAGTCGCTGTCACAAAAACATTCAATAACATGTTTCCCCAGATTTTCATCATCCATTGAAATTCCAGTTTCAAGGCTACTGACAATTTTTTTGCCAGGCTCACTATATCGTAGCAAGAATCCAAAGTGTTGGGTTTGCTTTCAAATAAAGAATTAAATGACGAAGGCAAATTAAAGCAGTTTGTGTAGGGTTCTTCATCCAACTTCCAAGGCTCTTTGTTGAAAATTGGATATCCCATCGATCTTGCGCCAAGTACATCACAGTCCCAAGTCCAGATCTGAAAACAGACTGCTGGCTGAGAATCAGTTCCATCGACTCATCGACTTTTGACAGCAGGGAATGTTGAGGAACTGCCTTTCCACGCTTCCTCTCCAAATTGAAGAGTTTCACAGCACTCTCAATGTACTTCGGGTTTGCTGCCACAATGATTCCGTTTGAGACAAAAATATAGGTTTCTTCAAATATCCCATCTCTTCACCACAACCAGTTTCGTGTTCAGGAAAAGGACCCTCGACACTGAGTTTGTAGATTTCGCTTAGTTTTTCAATCAACCAAGCACCTTCTTCAACTGAACCAGCGGCAATCAACTCATCATCCACGTGAATGTTGATAACCAACTTTTTGTTTTGATGTTTCAAAATGGAAGGCATATTCAAACATTGGATAAATCCGAGTCTTTTGAGAACTAGCACAAACGAATCAAACCAATACATTGCAGCACTTCTTTGCCCTGGTAAAACCTTTCCTAATTGCCAAACTGCTTCTTCAGGCATACCAAGGAGCTGCATCATCCATTTCTTCGGCTCGACGAAGCATTCGACAGGTTGATCAACTGTTAGAAATGCATCACGGACATCAACGCTGTAAAGTTTCCATTTCCAAAGCAAATGAAAACCAGGAGTAATCGAATGGCACCATAAGAGGATGTTGGGCTGAACGTTGCACAGGTTGCGCCACCACTTAGCTTAAACTCACGTGCCGCCACGCGACATCTACGTTGCCACTCGGAATCACGGAGCCTCCAATCGGAAACATCTTTGCAATCAGTTTACATTGCACCAGGGGGAACAAGGGATTTTGAAATTTCCTTCACAACACCCATCTCCTTCTGTCTTGTGACTTCACGCTTTGCCGCATTCTCATCAAGCTGTCGCAACTCATCTTCAGAAACATTGGGGGGTTTTCCATGACTGTCATCAGGACCATCTTCCAAATCAAAATCTAATTGAACAAACGCTTCATCTTCCCACATCTCATCTCATAAAGTTCAGCATTGACATTTCCAACAAACAACGACGGAAACTTCTCCAAAAATGTACCTGAAATACACATGCTTTTCGTGAAGCTTTCTCTTCTCCCGCGCCAGTTTCCGCAGAATCGTTCTCCCTCTTTGCATCTGAACTTGAAGAAAATGGAGTAATTCGCCTTGATGATGATCCCCGCAAATCTGTTGAACTTGTTTCCAGACTTTGTTTTGAAGTTTCGATATCCGCAACTCTCCGTTTTACACTTACGCGCGTGTCATCTTGAAGAACATCAGTGAAAATTGGAGAATCCTCGCCAACAACTTCTTGAGAATTTTCGCCAACGCCATCAGTCTTTTCTTCTGATAAACCTTCCAGCACACTTGCATCCTCAGCCTCCTTTTCCTTCTGAACGCTCTCTGGGTCACTCGCAGCTTCATCTGGACCAAGATCCTTTTTGGGAATTTCAGAAATTTGAGGCACAGGAGAAAAACCCACAGTGACATTCTGTCTTCGAACACGTTCATTCCAAGGAGCAACGTTGATCTGCTGGATGTAATCGCCACGCCAAGGATTTGAGCATCGTCTCACTGATCTTGTCTTGAAGATTCCAGTTTTTCACAACTTTTCTGCTTGAAACCAAACGCCTTACGTCTTGAGATTCATCTTAGATCATAGCCATTTGGCCATGAAGTGAAAACCATGCAAAACCAAACGTGGCAGGGCTTTACAAAACACCTAGAAGCATGTAGAGCTAAACTGAGGTATGTACGTAAGGTTTACAGCTAGTCACCCCACCTTTGCAATTGCCACATTCTTTGTGGCACTTGCAACCATCTGTAAGGAAAGGCAAAAGGAGTGATTGTTGAAACTAGCCGGCTCATTGCTCTCAGGATCCTCCAAGTGATCAGGTTAACACTTGGCAGGAAAGGACCAAATGCCCAAGGGATCACGTTAACCCTTGGCGCATTAATACCCGAGTGACCAAGTTAACACTCAGCGTATTCTTCCATCTTTGTGGGCTCATTTCTCACAAGTTCAAAACAGAAAAGCTTGGGCTTGGAAATACTCAACTGCTGCACCATTTCCAACTGCGGCTGCTTGTTCAACGCGTTCGCAAATAGCTTCTTGAGCTCTATCACGAGCTTCCTGCATTTCCTCTGGGGACCTTTCAATGTCAGCCGCTGCACTGGATCCTTCAGGACGTCTTTGCTCAGAAATAAGACTGTAGTACAGCACTGGATCAGAAACTGTGACAACTGTCTCTCGGACTCCTTCTTCAAAATCACTGTCAGAGTCATGTGAACTCACGTTGTGGCCATGGAATTGGGTCCAAAGTTCTGGGTCTGAGCATTCTTCCATGGGGCTTCTCAAATACCGCAGCTCTCGTTCTCCAGCTGTTTCAGCCTCTGGGTCTGGGATTCTATCCAACGCATCGGTTACTGCAGCAAGTGAAGTGCTGACGGCACGGACTTGGGTCTCCAGCTGTCGAATGCGTTCAAGCGAAGACTCCAACTGTTCCTGAACCCTGCTAAATGCATCTGATCACAAATACCACCACAACTGCGCAAATGAGAAACATTGTTTCCATCAAAGGAATGTATGGACGCTCAACAAAAAATCCAGGGCTCAAGGCGTCAGCTTCTGTCATCATAGTCATCAGCATGATGAATTGGAGAGACCTCTTTGCGGACATGACGGACTTGTGAGTGGGAAGCTCTCCTGAACTTTGAATCATCAAACGCAAGACCTGAGAGACGCTCTCACCCTGCTGATCACGCATGTGGACATCAGTCCCAACGAGCTCATTGGTGGACTCATTATAGATTCCGACCATGCGCATGAGGTACTCCATACGATCTCTGCTGAGCTTCTTCGTGGCAAGATCTGCTGTGTTCTTCTTGGTTGGGATCGATGCAGTTTCAAGTCTCTTGTCTTTCGCATGCTGTTGAATCCACAGCAAACGGCATGAAAGATGTCTGACTCTTCCAACGCCTGACCTTTGGAGAATGTGGCGAGCGGCCGTGTTGTCCAATGACAGCTTCAACCTGACATGATAACCGAGGCAGAAAATCAAACACAGCTGTAAAAGCATGCCGTCACAAACGGTGGAAACTGCTGCAACAACTTCTGCTTCTGCTGAACTCAATGAAATGATCCTCTGAGTCCTGCTTGTGGCCAGAAGCAAACATCCTGCAAAGAATGCAAATCCTGCGGAGACAGATCTGCGGGTGGCCTTGTGGGTGGCCCAATCTGAGTCAGAAAACAGCTCAAGCACTGGACCTTCGTCAGTCTCCGGAGAATGCCACAATCCGTTGGGTTTCACCTTAAGTCGAAGTACATTGTGCCTGACGCTGATGCGATACAGACACAGACGCCGCAAGAGCACCCAACTTCGCTGTGTAGGCTTTGCCATGTATTGGGCAAGTCTTCTGATTGTGTAAGCACACTCAATCAAGTCTGACGACAAATACATCAGAACTCCAATTGCACTTCGGTACAAGGATGCCTTTGCAGGATCCAGTTCATTGGTTTTGTCTGGCTCATTCATCAAGTCATGACACGGTGTCTTCTTGGCGTGCATAGAGACCTTCACACCTGTGATTTCAAACAACTTGTCAAAGTGACGTGAGTTGCGCTGGATGTGGATCGTGCCTGGTTCAACAAGCACATGAGTCCTTTTGAGGAATTCGATGGAATCACCCACGGATGACATCACCTGCACGGAAGTTTTGTGCCTGGAGTTCACGGTTGGCACCAAAATGTCATGAAAGTATCGCTCTTCAGCAACAATCAACATGTCGTCAACATGAAACTGCTAAATTGTTCCATGCATTGGCCGAGTCTGAGTTCGAGGCAGGCGATGCCAGCAAACATGGGTATCCCTTGCAGTCGTGGAAATTCAGGTTATGAGCGAGGAAACCTGTCACGTGTTCATACCAAAGCTGGCTGCCATCTCTCTGACCAGGTAGCACCTTCCCAAGTGCATAGCTGAGGCCTTCACAAGTTACAATCACTGGATCAACTTGGTCGACGCAAAGGAAGGCATCGCCAATGTCCATGGAAGCCAGAACAAAATTCTGTTGTGGATGCTTGTTCAGCAAATACAAATACAAGGAAGGAAGGAGTTTACTCGTGCAGCTACTGGAAGCGGGAGAAAACAAATCTCGCCGATCTGGAGTTAACCAGCTGTATTCCCTTGCCACAAAACGTGCTCTCCTGAGCCAACATGCTCTGCCGTCCATTGTCTTGGACCTCCATGTAATGACATGTAATGACAAACGCGCGGAAAGCTTCTTGGTCTTGGATGGGTCAGTGGAATCGATGGGAAGCAAAACACCCATTCGAACAAGCCGAAGAGTCTCCTGCTCAGCAATGGAGTCGATCTCTGCCATATGTGCAGGGGAAAGCACAGGCTCATGTTGCGAGAATGGGAAAATAAGCTGCGGCATGAGACCGTCCAACTCCGAGTCGCCTAAGTCCCAATCTTCCCATTTGTCTTGAAGCTCGTGGTCGTAGAGCTCCAGCTGATCAACATCCGCATCTGAAAGCGTGGTGAGGTTCTGGTCATCCTCATGCTCATACTCCATGTCAGACATCTTACTGACACGAGCTTTCTTGGAAGGACTTCCAGGTTCGGCAACTTCAACGTTGGACATGCCAGGCTTTACATCACGCAAAACTCCTGGACCTCTTGGGGAAGCTGGTGCTGCCAAAGCAGCATTTGGAGGTGGCGCCGCCATGTGAGCCACTGCGATTTCATGTGTTGATAGGCCCTGTGCATCACTTCGCAGAGGTGTGGACAACCCGCTGCCCAATCCAAGTGATGGGACTGGCACAAATGGTGTCGGTGGCTCCGAGGCTGCTTCATCTGGGGTTTGTTGAACTGTTTGAGCATCCTTGGGAACAACCATTGCTGGCACTGATACCCGTGGGTGGAGTGCCGTTTGGGCACATACAGACGTGTGCACAAAGTATTGAGGAGTCACTCCCACGCTCCCTAAGGAATCAAGAGACCATGGATTGGGAATCCTTCTCACTGACCTTGTGATGAAAAGCCCATTGTTGCAATACACCACGTTGGCATCATTCAGAAATGTCTTTCCAAGCCACACCCCACGACACCACGCTGGTAAGCCCTTTGCAATAGGCTTGAGATAGCCCATGGCGCACTCACCGAAATAGCATAGTTTGCCTGTGTACACTTTTCCCGTACAACGTTCAAATGGCGTGAGAGACCGAGAAGCGATTGTGAAGGAAACTTGCATAGCCCAATGATAAAGTGGATGATTGCTGGGGAAAATCATGCGATCTGTCACACCACAAAGCGTTTCGACCTGCTGAATCAAAAGGTTTGCTTGGTTCCTAAGAACTTGGACTGTGATCTCTGCACCTCCATTTGCTTCACTGTTTCCTGGAACTGTACGTTCAACGACTGTGTGAATCCCAAGGCCTTTGAAGGCCCTGCGCACAGAATCCAGAAGCGCCAAAGTGGATGGTTCGTTGTCGCACCTAAGGCCAACTTGTTGGTGGCCTGTCCAAATCACAAACCTGCAGAGCTCTGAAGTCAAATATGGAAGACTAGCACCGCCCTTCGTCAATGAGGGGACCGCATGCTTAACTTTCCCACTAGTCGCCAGAAGACAACACCTCCGAGATACAAATCAAAATGAAACGAAACCAAACACAAATAAAAACGACAGGCACATGTAAAATCGCAGATCACTCGCTCCATCGCATTCTTTTTTCTCGCACGGCTCTGGGGAAATCAAAAGTGCATATGTGGCCATCCCTGTTTCATACACATGCGAAGCTGCATCGCTCCGTCTGGCATCAGGCCTTTTCACAGGCAACCAGGTGACATACCATGTGTCATCCAAAAACCAGGTAAACATCTCTCCACATCGAAGAGAAAGGCCATTGTCACTTTCCCAAGCTGCAAAACTGATCTGAAAGACACTTTCGTCACTGTTCCAGATGTTGTAGTTCAGTACCAGGTAAGGTGTTCACCACCGTCTGGATTCCGAAGGTTGATCGGAAATGCGGCTGGAGAAGAGGCCGCCGCTGGAGCATCGGTCGAAGGTGGTGAGGACGTTGCTGCAGACGCCAGCTGCAGGGTCCTGCATCGCTGTTTGAGCATCAGCATGCCTTCGATCGTGCGAAAGATCAAGGCGGCATCGCTCAACGTCTGATCCAGTTCGCTGTGCAAGGTAGCATCGTAGTGTTGGTGAAACCACAGCTGGAAGGCCTCGAGGGCTCGTGTAGGTGCCGCATTGTCGAACTCATCGAGCAGCAAGTCCGAAAGTGGACGGGGCTCGACCGGGAGGTCCAGGTTCAATGGAGTGTCCGGTGGCTGGCCAGGCCAGAGCACCTGCTCCATAGAATGGAGTGCTTGCGAAAGCTGCCACCAAAGCGTCCACAGGGAGCGCAAAAAGGGTGGTCGTCCGCACCGGCGCAGTACTGACCGGGCACTGGTGATCATCTGATCAAATTGAAGCACCCTGGCTTCTTGTTCCGTGAGCTCTTGATGCTCCAGGAAGGCGAATGATATCGATACCACCGCGGTCAGGTTCACCATTCCCTCTGGTGTCATCGTGGGTTGAGTGCGGAGAGGCCACTTGAATTGAAAATCTGAGAAAGCCGGAACTTCACTGTGAAGTGACGGCAATGCAATGCAAGTATGCAACAATCAGCTGCAAGTCACGGAAGTGCTGTGTGTTTGTCATGAAAAGAGCTAAAGGTGGAAAATTTACACCATAATGCTGGCCCAGGGCGGGAGAAAAGACATTTTGGGTCGGGACAGGCCAGCTTGAAATGACAAACTTTAAACGGGTGACATGAAATGAGTGAGTTACCAAGACCTAAACTGTGATTGCACAAACTCTGATTTCAAGGAAAACATGTTGACATCTGAAACTGCGTGCAGGTTAAGATTTGGCAAGGTTCTCGAAACAGTTTAGGTTTGTTTTGCAGGTTGGTGATCTTGCAAGTGGATATGTCGTTGCAAACATTTTTACACGGTTTGGTTTTACCAAGAGCCGGGCATACGATGCTCAGAGAGCAAAGGCAAAGAGGTAGGTCTTCTTGGCTAAAAAGTTTTTGGGGCACGAAAACTTTTTCCCGTTAGTAAATTTAAGGCGCTATCAACGTTGTTGACCGCATGCTTAACTTTCCCACTAGTCGCCAGAAGACAACACCTCCGAGATACAAATCAAAATGAAACGAAACCAAACACAAATAAAAACGACAGGCACATGTAAAATCGCAGATCACTCGCTCCATCGCATTCTTTTTTCTCGCACGGCTCTGGGGAAATCAAAAGTGCATATGTGGCCATCCCTGTTTCATACACATGCGAAGCTGCATCGCTCCGTCTGGCATCAGGCCTTTTCACAGGCAACCAGGTGACATACCATGTGTCATCCAAAAACCAGGTAAACATCTCTCCACATCGAAGAGAAAGGCCATTGTCACTTTCCCCAGTTTAACCGTCCTTGATGCATGACAAGATCTTTTCCAAAACTAAATTTACATAACCTGATGGAGTAAACTTCACGGAGATTCCTTCATCACTATTGCGTGAGGGGGCATCAGCTATGTTGCTCAAAGATGGGACACGGGCGTACCATGCAATGAGCCCGATGGAGTCTTCCAAACGGAGAAGCTCAGAAACAAGGCTGAGGCCAGGCTGCGTCCTAGCCCGGCCAGCAATAGCAACATCTCTGGTGGCATTGTTATCGACATAGCAGACGCAAGGCCGTCCGCGCACCTGCTTCTTCCAAAGAACAAGACCTACCAGCAGTGCCATGAGTTCCGCTTCAAAAATGACTGTCGACTTTGCAGGGTAACCCAAGATGTTCAAGGCGGCAAAATCGAGCTTGCAAGAGAAGGCAGCCAATTGAGTTCCAGTGCTATCCAAAAGGACGCCCCCCAAACCACATGGCCAGTCTGCATTTTCAGGGCTGAAGCTGGCGTCGGTAAATAGGAATAAAGGACTATCCCAGGATGGGGTTACTTCACGGGGTCTATGGCTAATGAGGCACTCTTTAAACAGGAGGAGACAGCGAGCCAGGTCGTCGGTGACCGCCGCGCCACCCGTAGAGTAGGCATGGGCTGTTACTGCGTTCAAACAAAGTTTTGAGGCCCGTCCCCACAACTGTGCATTTGCGAACTGCATGCGCCCTCTAAGGGCCAAGGCCTCAGGTGAAGTCAAAGTCCTCTTAGAGACGATGCTGTCAATTTGGCTGGCAAGCTCAGTCGCACGTTGGGCGGTGTTTGTGAACCGAACAATGCCTTCTTCCCAGGCTGACAAGTCTATCTCTATACCAAGGGCCTTAAACTTGGTTGCAAAGGGTAGGTCCTTCTCACCAGAGGACACTGCCCAACCAAGCAGCTTGAAGAACTGGTTGATCACAACGGATAGGGAGTCACACTCCTGGTCCTGAGCAAGGGTGATAAAATCATCGAAGAAATTCGACCAAGGCAACTTCAACGCTTTGCACCCCAACCACCAAAGCGAGTGAGCGACCCGCAGGAATCCGTAAACTGATCTAGAGGCCCCGAAAGGGAGGGCTCTCATTGCATAGATCTTTGGGGATCGGGAAGAAGGATCAAAAACTGCGATGTAGGAAACCCAGCGAGAACTGGGAGATACAGCTAGTTGCCTATAGGCCGCAGAGAGATCGACCGTCTTGCCCTTCCAACATTTCCCAGGAGATGACCGCAGCAGCTCCATGCACAGGGCGGCTACCACGTCGAGGGTGTGAAGCTTGGAGCAACTATCCACCTGCACGGTAGAGTTTACACCGGAGGCGCTAAAATCATCTATGAGTCTCACCTTAAGTTTTTCACCAGAACCCTGCTTGATGCCGAAGCGGCGGCTGACCACCGCGTCTTCAGGGAGTTCAGAAGCTTCAAAGGGGCCATCAAGCCACCCGCAGGCAAGTTCCTCCTGGGTCTTGGAGAACACCTCACTGTCGATGAAATCATCTCCAGAAGACCTGATTGAAGCGAGCATGCCAACTCTTGCTGATCGGGCGGTGGATGCCAGTTCAGCTTCTGTGATTTTGGCAGGCTTAAAACAGGGTTCAAAAGATGCCACATGCGGCGCTTTCCCAGAGAGGCAAACCCCCTCGATGACTTCGCCGAAAACTTCACTGTCTGGGTAACCGTAGTGCAGTAGCATTTCACGCCAGAGGAGCAAGCGCTTTGGAGCAAGGATCCCTCTCATAGCTTCGGGCAAAGTAGTATGCAGCTGAGCTTCTTTGTTGGAAAGCTCCCTTGCTCTGGCCAACCAATGCTTCAATACTCCCAAACGATGTTCAGCGACTTGTCTGGCAGAGTGGTTAACCACAAAATCAACTGCTTCTCTGAGTACATGAGGCAGGCGTGCCTCCTTCCCCACAGGGTGGCCAGCGACGACAGCTCGACTGATGAATTGGTCACACGACCTGTAAATACCAAAGGTCAGTCTCTTTGTGTCAGGGTCAATTTTTGGTTCAACTCCCCCAGTTAACCGTAGTGGTTTTTTGAGGAGGCATGCGCCAACGGGAACATTCATCCAGGGCGATGATAACTTTTCGCCCGGTGCAATTGGTGGATTTACACTGCGTTTGACTTCGACATCCAGGAAGGTTGCAAATTCGGAAACTAAGGGTGGCAGTTTGCTCGATTTAGGCTGGACTCCTGTGACAGACCTGAGATATTGATACGAAAGCTCATCAGGCATAGCCAATTCGCCCATAGGCGGTGTCCACCCTTTCGAGACAACATGTTGAGCAATGAAAAACGCAATATGAAATGCAAGTTTCATGGGGTAGGCAGTCTCCTCTGCTGTTGAAAAAGTGGTTCCCCCCTTGGCCAGGCCCCAAGGTTTGTGTTTGTGATGAGGACCTACCCCTGGGCAAATATCATTTAGGCACTGCAAGGTGTCTGTGTTGTGGGCCAGGAGCGTCCACTTCGGGCGTTCCGATCCGTATGCGCATGCTTGGTGAACTGTGTATGTGAGCAGGCTCTTTAATGGTGCAAAAAATGAAGTTCTCCAAAAAAGTGATGAGCGAGGATTTTCAATACAAATCAACTTTTGTGACTCGAGACAGAGCAGTGCAATCTTCGCGATGAAGGCATATAATGTATTTGCTGAATTCACTCGAGCACGCTCGAGTTTGGTCATGTGCAAAATACCATCAGGCATGGCATCAGTTCTCAGTGGCTTAGGACCAGGTACCCATTTGCCGTTGGGAAGGCGCACGGGTATTCCTCTGGCTCTGCTACAGGTTCCACACGGCGGTGCTGCAAACACCCCCATGCAATGGGGTGAAGAGAGCCATTGAATGCAGAGCGCTTGCCCTTCATCAGATGTCAGGTCGGCTGTGAGCAATCGACCGGAGTTGCGTTGGCGCTTGTGATCAACTCCAAATGAGGATTTCAGTCCAAAGTATTGTAGGCATGATGTCACTCTGGCGGAACCTGCACACAGTTGTATGATGAAGGGATCATTGCTTACGGCGTGAGGATCTGTCATTGCAGTGTTGGCCTCACTGGCTAGCGTTGGGGCTGCATATGGTTTGGCAAAATCTTGGTGCAAGTGAATTTCGGGTGTCTGCACATGCGACCTGGTCTCAGGTTGAGGTCGCTGCGAGTCAGAAGCGCTTGGCTGCTGCAAGTGCTTGGGAGAATCAAATTGCAAAAATTCATCTGGCAAACTTCTTCGGGAATGCTTTTGCATCGAATTGGGCTCAGGCAAGGTCAAATCTTCACAATCAGCTTTGCGCTTAAAAGCCTTTTCATGCTCGGTAACTGCTTTGGCTTGGCCAGGGAGTCAAGCCTTCTTGTGATCCAACATACAATGTTGGCCATAGCAGATGGCGCAAACATGGTATCCTTTTTTGCAGCGTGAGCCTTCCACCATCTCTTTGCACTTATTCATTTAAGGAAACCGCTGTTCTTTACAAAATCTCTGCGAAAGTCGTCGTCGTCGACGTAAAAAATTAAAACATAACGAAAACGTCAGCACTCGAGAGAAACAAAGTTGAAAAGTCACTCCTGAAACAGCCGCACCTTTTTCTCTGAGCAGTTGGGGAAAAATCAGTGTGCCCGTGCTCTCCCCGTATTGGAAAAGCGCACTAAAGAAGGTTCTCAAGAATTTTGCTCCAGTCTACCTTCACTTCTTTGGACCCCAACTGTATCACTTCGGTGCAATCCAAACGGCTAGGTCCGTCTGAAATATTGGAGTGGCTTGGTACCCTGGCATACCAGGACTTCAACCGCAGAGTGCTTTCGCTTTCCATTATGTTTTGAACAAGCAGGCTTCCAAGTTGCGTGCCTCCACAACCTTTGCACAAGGCTGCCCTGGCTGCATCATTGTCAAGGTAAAACACTGCGTGGGTCGAGCTTAAAAAGCTTCCCCACAAACTGATGGCAATGTGGATCGGCAAAAGCTCGAGCTCGTAAATTGGGTTGGACGACTCAGCTAACGCTCGCGACATGAACTCAAGAGGGATCATGCTTGAAAAATGTTGTAGGCAACGTCCGGTCCTGTCAACAGTGACTCCACCGACACTGCCCTGCTTTTCGTCCTCACCTTCACACGCTCCATCAGTGAAAACAAGTAAAGTGTCCAGACAAACCAAACTGAGAGTTAAGGCCTCTGCTGCCGAAACCCTGTTGACAAGAAACTCTAAAGCAGCACGCTCGTGGCTAGAAAGGGAGACATACCTTTGTTTCTTCAGAGAGATTTCTCCGAGGATCCTAAGGCTATGCTGAGCTATGCGGCCAAAGGCATAACCCTCAAACCATTGCATGCGTCCCCTCAAACGCTCGGCTTGCTTGGGTTCTAAGCCACCTTCATGTAAAACTGCCAGAAGAGTTGTTCTGAGTTCTTCCCGTCTCTCATCCGCGTGCCCTATGGAAAAACCACCTTGTGCACCGCCAAGCTTTGCTAACAAACCCAAAGTCTTAAAACAAGGTCCGAACTCCATGGCTTTCAACCCTTCTTTTGCATACCACATGCCAAACAAGTCGAACAAGGCTTCCGCAGCCAGTCCTGCGCTTCGGCTCAACTTCTTTTTGCAGATGACCGTGAAGTCGTCGTAGAAAACTGTCCAACACAACTTCAGGCCCACTGTTCCAATGTACCACAGAGCCATGCTGATACGCAGGAGACAACTCACTGACCCTGATGCCCCGAACGGGAGAGCATTCAAACCAAGCAGGCAGGGTTTTTGTTGATCCGTGTCCCATACCAGAAGGCGTAGCAAGTCACGGGTCTGCAAACTTACACCAAATTGTTTGTAGGCGCTGCGCAGGTCGTATGTCCTGCCAACTATATCATCATCAATTCCGTCGGCCAACTGTGCAGATCCAGCTGAGATAGGCAGCAAGTTGGTCTATGGCGTGAACCCGGAGTTTCTCTTTAGTCCCATAGGCTTTGTTGTAGCCACCAACCGAGCAGTCATCAATGGCTTTTACTTTGTTCTTCTGCTGCAACCCAAAACGTTTGGCCGTGACAACATTGTCACAATCGCTCGTGACGTCTCGCCACACCCAGTTTTTCTCTAGCTCCTCGAGTGTGCTGGCCCAAGTAGCCCTGGACAATTCATCGTCAGACGTCCCGTTCACCTGTTCGAAGATTGCATGGGTAAGGCCTTTGGCCATGCTCCGGACCATGTCGATTGTGTACTCAGGACGCTTGGTGTCCTTTGGAAAAACATTTGACTCTGTCATCCAGCCATGTAGTGTAAAACCTTGTGCAATTTCGTCGACCAGTGATTTATCGGGGTAGCCCAAATCGGTCAGAACTTCTTTCCACAACAAAAGGCGCTTGCCCTTCAGGAGATGTTGAAGATGGGGGGCCACTTTATTGTGATACTCAATCTCATCCGCACTCAACTCTTTGGCTCTTTTGCTCCACTTCCATAAGAAACTAGTTCGCTCCCTGGTGAGCGCATAGTCAGGGCCAGCAAAGTTATCACGCAAAACTCTTTTAACTGATTCTGACAAGTGTATTGAAATGGCACGCGGACGTCCTGCTTGTACCGCTTTTTCCAAAAAATCAGCGGCTTCGCGAGGCACCCCAACGGTCAGAATCTCATGTTTGTCGTGTTCACTTTGGCAAGTTTCAGCGGCTTCGCGAGGCACCCCAACGGTCAGAATCTCATGTTTGTCGTGTTCACTTTGGCAAGTCTCATGAGGTTTTGTGTCTCCATCTGTATCGACCCGAAAAGCTCCCTGGTAAAACTGTCGATGCATGATTTTTGTCCTTTTTGGAAAAAATTCTTGAGGAAAAGGGCATCTGAAGGACCATGTGGAAGCGGTACCGCCCATTTTTTCGTAAAAACCAAACTCAGACACAAGGGGCTTGAACTTTCGTCCCCTAGGCAGCATGTCTAGCAAAACCTATGTTGTGAAGAAGGTGCATGTTGTGTCTGTTCTGCCAGTGTTTGGACCTTAATTGCGCCCAACTCCAAGGTTTTGACGTGTGCGATTGCAGCCGACGCTCACAAAGCAAAATGGGGTACGCGGCTTCCAAATGAGTTTGAAAAACTACCTTGCCATTGATCAACTCAGCATCCCATTTTTCATGAAAGTGTGAACCATCACAACGTGCACTTAGTTGCAAGAACCAATCACTGTGGCCCACCACGCTGTTGCTTTTTTCCTCGTCCCACCGTGGCAGCAATTGTCGAAGAGCGTCATGAAGCCACAAATCTCTTCCATGAGTTCCTCAATTGCAGGAATCTTCCAAAAGATGGAATTCTCAGGGTTTTCCAAGGAAACCGCAATTGCCAGGCGGTGGCACAGCCTGATGAGGATACACGTACTCTCATATGTGATGTTTGCAGTTTCTGCTTTAACCTTGTCGGTTCCCGCCAAACCATCCAGACCCATTGGCTGCAAGTCACTTCGCAGCAGTTTTGGTACCTTCACTCCAAGCCTTTCCAATTTGGGAAGCGGTCGGCCCCTTGCCCTTGAGGCAGTGCCACATGACGGCGCAAAATGCGCCCAAAGAATCTTTTCGTGGTGTTTCTCAATGAAGTCACACAACGCTAAAAGTTGATCCGGTTCATTCAAATCATAGCATGCCACGTGCACTGATTGCGCACGAGATTTGTCTTTATCCACTGCCATTGCAGACATTCCCAGATCTCTGATAGCTCTTGTGAGCCTGCCTGTACCCACAAAAATCTCGAGCACAATGACTTCATCGAGGCTACATCCACTCAAACTTTTGGCTGATACGCCTTCAGCGTCTGCTCTGGCGGAGGTTGTTCCTCCAAAAGAAAGCTCCTCTTGAGTCTTGAAATCCAGTGTGTCTTCAACATCACTTGATGAAACTAAGGTAGAAACTGATGGCTTTTGTTGAGCCGTTTTTTCCAACTGCGTGTCTTTAACCTCAGCAACTGTTGTGGTGCTCTGCCGTGGTGAAAGCTTATGCAACCTGGCTGTCTTGTTGACACCCTTGCTGTTGTGGACAGATCGTAGCTGTTGCAATTTTGTACGCATTGCTGCTTTGCTTCCCTTTAGTCAGGCTTTCTTCACCCGGCACGTGACCAAGCTGTTGTTGTTACGCTTGCATCTGATACAAATGTGGCTTCCTTTTTGCATCTTCCGTCTTTGGTTTCTTCAGCACATCCCTTGCTCATGTTGAAAGCCCAGCAAATTGGGTTTCCACTGTCATCAGACTTATGATATCCCTTCAGCTCATCGGGACAGTTTGCTTTCGCCATTGCAGAGGCCTTTGCTTTCTTCCTGGGGTTTCCAAGCTTGGGCGGTCCCCCGGGAGTCTTTCTCGCGCCCTCATCTACTGAGCTGCTTGCCGCAGTTCGGGAAGTGCTTGCAGGCAACGGCAAAAGGTGCATGCTGACCCTGGGATCGCGTGCAAGTTGCCCCATTAATATGTCCAAAGGTAGTTCTCCTCTGGGCCCATTGACAAAAGGTCCGCTATGCTCTTGTCCCATGATAGTGAACAATTCTCGGTCGGCTCGTAGAACTTGCTCCATTTGCACTTTCGAATATCCCGGGGGTGCATCCCTCGTGAGTTGCATCAACAACGATGGCACCCACTTGTCATGGACATCATTTGAAATCAACTTGCACTGGTCAAACGCCAAGCCACGACGTTGCAATGCCCATTGCATCAAGAGCTCATTCGATGTGTCAGCCTTGATCTTCGGTTCTCCTGCTGATAATTTCAACGTCTGTTGTTCTACTGTCAAAGTAGTAGGTTTCTCTTTGAGCGATTGTTGCACCTCTGCATCTCTCTTCGTGCACTTGCTTGGGGGAAACCAAATTATTGATCCGCTGTCGAAGATTCCAGCTACCAAATCAATCAACGCATATGATGGTTGAAGCTCACCCCTGATTGATAGCCCTCTCAACCTGGCTTGTTGGTCGTTGAGGCGGGCCACCTTCTCCACAGGGGGGAGTTTACGTCCACCTTCTATTCCGGCATCTGTTGAAACATTTGTCTTCAAATGGGCAACCACCATTGTAACTGCTTCGAAATGCAGTTGCCGCAACAAGGACAACATGGTGATGGATGGTCCTATGCCACCATTTATCTCTGTTGCAAACTCTCGGAACGATTCTTCACTAGCTGGTGTCTGCGGCGTCCCAATTGCAAAAGCCAACCTCATGAAACTGGTAAGGTTTGCGGCCGTGCATAAGTTCAGCAACTCACGGCTCCTGTCGATTGCATTGCAATGACTTGCAAAGGCAGCTTCAGAATCTACCAGGGCCATTGCTCTAGTTCTGACTGAAGCTCCTTCTACAATCTGTCAGAGCAATCCTGTTTGACAATGAAAACATTGAAAAATCGGTAACCTACAAAAAGAGTGGTCGTGGTAAATCCTGTGAAATCGTGTCCACTGTTTTTGATACTCTCTCGCGCCGTGTCTTGTTGAAACACATGCAAGTCTGAGATCAAAACGATCGCCGCTCGAAATGAAAAATTCGGAAATGGATTCTCAAGCGTTCAGGATGAAAAACATGAAACATCACAATCATGACTATTGTGATTTTCATGTACCTGAAAAACCGCATGAGACATCACTGTAAATCAAATTGGTCACGGAGCATGAAATTGAATATCACGAAAACGAAACTGAGGAAACTGCCAAACCCTTTTTGCCCTGCTGTTTCAGTCAAGCTTTGCGCGGAAACACTGACGGCACTTTGGGGTATCAAAGGCATGACGCGTTTGCGTTACCTTGTACATGTTGCTAGTCTTTCGACCGCAAAGGAAGACAACTCTGTTTTCAGTTTTCATCAAACGCAGAGTCTTCCACTTGCAATGCTGGTGCAAAACCGTGCCTTCTGGAGCAACTATGTCACGGTATGACACTTTCGGTCGCACCGTGGTCTCGACATCGGACTCTGTCTCACTACCTGTCGTTGCATGGTCGCTCAAAACAATCTCATCAACATCTTGAATTTCAGTTTTGACTTCATCTGCTAAGTCATGTGACTGGTCATGTGAAACTCTCTCTGCACTGCCAACGGGATCCTGCAAGGTTTCTGCGGGACGTCCTCCATCAAGGTTTGGCAAGCTGCTGAGTCTGCCACCGCGAGTGTCATTGGGATTGAAAAACTTGTCTCGGATTTCCTTTAACATGCACTCCAAAACTCTCAGCGGTCTCGAAGCACCATCTCGTGAGTACACAAGTGCCATCTTCCAGCTATGTGTGTGGTATCCCAAGCTGAGTCTGTCCTCAAAAGAGCAACCTCTTTTTGCAGCATAACTCAAACATGTCGCTTTCAAGGAGTGAGAGGAAAACCTATCTGTTTGTTTGTGCCGTCCACACTGAGGAGAGCACGCATCCAACTTCCAGCCTCCGACGAGCTCAGGGGTCTTTCCGTTGGCTCTTGCAGGGCATCAGGCGCTGGCATGAGTGGAAAAGATTTCAAATCATGAATGCCAAGCTGTCTGCGACAAGCACACCACTGAGCTCCCCAGTTACCTTCCACTACGCCTAGACAAGGTGCAACCAAAGGCAAAAACAAATGTCTGAGCTGGAGCGACTTTGCCGTCTTGTGGACACCTGTTGCCACCTCTATGTATGCACAGCTTCCTGACTCATCGAAGTCCTCCAGATGCTGTCACCATGTTGAGCATCACTCCAACGTGACCGGGCATAGACACAAAAAAGAAGCATCCCTGCAAAAACTTGGTTCCAGATTTCAGCATCTTCGAAAGAATTCTGTGTAACGTTTCAAGCTGTTTCACAGAGAGAGGTTCGGTTTGCTGAAGTTTGGGATCAACATCTAAGGCTGCAACACCTTGACATCGCCTGCTGAGTGTCAGTTCTCAACATCGCATGCCAGCGGTAGACGGCAGTCTGCCATTCAGAATCACGTTGATCCCTCCAACTCATGACTGTAGTGGTCTTGACATGGTCCATGAACGTTGCGGCAACTCTCACTGACTTCGTCTTACGTTCCAAAACCTCTGCACTGTCCACTTCAGATTTATCATGCGTTGGATCAACATGTCGTTTGAAAGTCTGTTCAAAGCTGCTAGACAAGTCTTTGTTCGGATCAAAGAAGTCATTCCAAAAACCTGTCTCCCAAAAACGCTGAATGCCCGCATGTTGCAAACGACTACGTGCCAGGCCAAAAGTGTTGTCTGCAGAGTAGCCCTCAATGCCAGCAGCGGCAACGTTCCCTGCTGAAGACTGAGCAGGTTCGGAAGGTTCATATAGTTGATTGGCATCACATGCACTGTCTGTAATGGGCAAACCCAACAAAGGTGTTCCATCCGAATAAGCACCAGCAAGAAAATCAACGTTGTGACTGTTTGCAAAACCTGATACCTCATTGTAATCAGTTGCATGCATCTCATCAGCAATTTCTTGCTCTCTGGTCAAACTACTCTCATGTTCAATCGCAAGAGCATCGTTATCAAGGGCAGCTAGACGTCTAACTTCATCCTGTGCAAAATCACCAGGAAAAACAACATGAGTCCAGTCTTCGTCTGCGTCGGTTTCCATCTATATAGAAACCCCCATTGCTCTTCAGGTTTCGAAAAACCACGAGAGTTCCCACCGCTCCCTCCCTTAAACCGAAAGTATCGGATGAACATAAATTAAGTTCCGTTGTTTTGGAAACCAAAGTTTCACTGACAACTAGAAACAGTGTGAGAAAGTTTTGTTAAGTAAACAAAACAATAAAAAGATGTTCAGAAACATCGCAGCAATAAACTTGCATGACCAATATCTGCAAGGCTGATTGCAAAACACAGAACAGCTAATTTTAGTCAAACTAAAATTTTTCCTTTTTCTGAATAAGGTTTGTATCCTCCTTACAGGAGGAGTCCCAACTTTCTCAAAGAAAAATCGAAGCAAATAGGATCACCAGTAGGTGTAGTTGCAGTGCCGCCAGCATCGCGAATTTCTCTTGGCACTCGTTGGTCAAACTTGGATTTGCCTTTTCCTTTTCCTTTCGACTGATATGGTCGAAATCGATGTGAGCCCTTTCTGGCTCCCTTTGATGCGGCAGCTGCAGGTTTCCCGGTGTGGCTGGAGCTTTTGCGACTTGTTTTGAAACTGCAGGCAACAGGGTAAAACTCACTTCGTAGGACTTCAAGGCTTCTTCCAATTTGGTATCAAGTGCGAAAACGCCAGCTGCATCCGGGCGTGGTTTCGTGTTGATTTCAATGAGGTTGCACCAGGCTGCACGATCGGCGGCCAACAGCTGGGACACGCTGCACCGTTGATATCCAACTGGCGGTTCTCTGTTCAGGGGATTGAAAAGTAATTGCACGTAGCGGTCATGTTTGGAAAATGACATGACCCCAGCAAAATCAAGTGCTAACCCACGCCGTTTGAAGGCCTCCAGTGCCTGATAGGAGGATTGTACCGTGGCTTCATGGTCAAGTTCCTTGTCTTTCACCACAATTTTTGATGCTTCTACCTCCAACAACTTTGCTGGGGCTTTTGTGGACACTGAAAGCTCTGTAAGGCGGCTATAGCATTTCTCCAGCGGGATATACCGCAGGATGTTTTGGTCATACATCTGTGATGCCTGGTCAAGCAAAGCATGGGAAGGTTCTGTGTGGCCCTCAATGAGCACACCTGCCAAACGTGTGCGAAGGTTTGCAAGGCGGGCTTCACGCTCAGCCTGGGGCACCTTTTTTGGAGCCAGCGGTTCTGGGTTGGTAACTTGATCTTTCAACAAGGCCAAGAGTTGCGTTTGGCTCTCGAAGAGCAACCTCTTGAGCGATGACACTCCTCCTATGGTTGCATGGGGGTCAAGCTGCCTGACCCAAGTCCCAAACTCTTCGTTCGAAATTGGTTGGCCTGGCTGGCCATGCGCATATGCAAGAGAGGAAATGGTATTCACCCCTGAGTTCTTCAACGCGGTTCTGAGCGCTGAAGGCACGTTGACTTGTTCGAGGCGAAGGTCAAATTGGGCTTCTGAATCCACAAATGAGGTCATGGCTGTCTGACTAAACGGCAGTGAAATGCGAAAAATGATGTCACAATGGAATAGCAGTAAACGAAAAAACTATCGAAATGCATGAGAACTGCATGCAAACATGGTGAGTGAAAAAGTCCCAACTGTTTTTGACATGCAAAAACGAATTCTTGAACCAGGCAACAGCGGCATGCTGTCGTATTGGTGAGGTCATCCCTCCAAGCTTGCAATGTTCCCATCAACACAACATGTAATGAGGATCATCCCTCAGGATAAATGCTGCGATTCACAAGCAAATGCAGGAGGCTCATCCCTCATGACGCAAGTGGCATGTCAAGCCACACAAGCAGCAACATTTTTTTTTTGCAGGCATCGGTTTGATGCGTCACTTGCGATTGCAAGACTTACATAAGACATTCCAGGCTGTGGCCTCTGTGCATGGGACGTAATTTGAAGACAAGCGTTTGCCACAGACCGTAAACTTCATGCCGTCCACTTCATCTCCATCATGGCGGTGGACAAGGTGGGACTTGGAGTGCACGAACCAGCACTGCCCCTCCGGGATCTTTGCTCTGAAGCGCTTGACCCTAGCAGTGGTTTCCATCACAACGGACTCCGATGAGGACAAATCGCCCCCAGACTCCGAGGATGAAGAATCTTCACCACCAAGTTCAGCTCCCTGTGGCCCATCAACCGCGCCATCATGTTCACCCAGGGCAAGCGGGGAAGGGCTCGGCACTTCGCTTCCAGTGTCAGCCAGCTCCACTCCACCACCAGAGAACTCGATGAGCTCACTGACAGCTGTTCCAACACCAGCTGAGCCCATGGCGGCATCACCAAAACCTGCAACGGCATCTCCATTGTCAGCTGGGCCAACGGCCTCCTCCCCGGGTGGGGTTGCAAAGAACTTGGAACGCTGTGAGTCAGGTGCAAAGCTCCCATCAGCAATGGCGTCAATCACCTTTTGAAGTTCAACCACTGGGGAACAGACCAAGTCCCGTGAATAGATTGCATATGTCTCGTTCAGGCAAGACGCATGCCGCCCAAGCAAAGACCTTGAAGCAGGACTGACTCCAAACCGTGCGCACCACGACAGCGCAGTGGATTTCAAGCTGTGGCTCGAAACAACCTCATCGTTCGAACCAGGAATGGGGTCAGGAGACCCAATGAATTTCCGGAGCAACACAGAAACTTCGGCAGACTTCAGGCCCCTTTGCATGAACTTATCAGGACCCCCTGATGGAGCCCGAAGCAAGGGACCGTCCATGGGAGTCTCCAGCACCATTCCAGCTTTTGAGAACACATCCAGGGCATCACCAACCCGGACGAGACCGTCTACACCCCTTGCAGGAATCACAATAGGCATGAGACGCGACTTCAAAATCGCCAGTCTACCAGTTTTATGAGTACAGGTCTGGACAGTCACAAAGCCCCCTGCACTCGTGAAGTCGGCCTCCACTGAGTGGATCATCGCGAGATCGCTATGGCGACACCTGCCATACAATGCAAAAAGCAAATATGCAATAACAGCGCGGTCCATCACATGAAGGCATGTATTGCGAAGGGCTTGATGAAGACCCTTAACTTGGGCAACAGTGAGGACCAATGATTGCCTCAACAGTCGTTTCTTTGACAACATCAGTTCGCAAATGCCTACCAACCTTCTGCTGCTCAGAGCGGGGCCCAGACCCTCAACTCCAAGTATATGGAATGCAAACCTGAACGAAGACAAGGCAGAGCTTCCCTTGGTGCAAGGCGCACACTCATCCCGCAAATGCTGGAAGTACCTCCATATGCACTCCTCTGAAAAAGGTTCAATGTCCAGAAACCCAGCCCTGTCAAACCATCGCAAATAAGACAGTAAAGAATTGGCTCTCTTCATCAGAGTGGCAGGTGACCTGGTACCCAGGACTGCTTCAACTATGGCACTGGCCCCTGCTGCTTGTTCCATCTCACTTCCCAAAGCCAGGATATGCGTACCGGTCGTGCTGCTCTTCAAATTGTGACGCAACACAACAAGAAACTTGTTTACAGCTGACATGTGAAGCTTGGCCTGTACGGTGTTGAACGGTCCATCGTCGGCTGAACCAATGCATCTCATAAAAACTGGTGATTTATCCACAAATGATGCAGCACCTGCCAGCTGTTGTCCAACCACTTGAGGCTCTGGCTCTGCTTCGACACTAACCAAAGCACCAATGGGCATAGCCGGAACTAAAGTCTGGCTGACTGGTTCATCACTGAAAAGTTCTTTGTAAATACCAGTTTCCCAAGGCAAAACAATGTCAGTAGCTTGACAGTTTGTGAGCAAAGACCTGGCAAAAATGGCCTCATTTGTCACTGCATTCAAAGTTGGTTGAGTGGCCGGCACTGCACATCGCCTGAACGGGTCAAAAGGTCCCGACAAGCTCGCACCCGTAGTTCCAGCCGCAGGTTCGAACAATGGACGGCCATCGCTACCACAACCTGAAAAGGCGGACAGGTCATCATGAAACTGGGGCACAAATCCATCAACTAAAGTTTCATCGGCAGGGTCATGAGTTGTACCAGGAAGAGGATCTAGACCTCCAAATAAAGGCTGCTCAAAACTATAACCTGGAAAATCGGAAGCATCACCATGAAAACCGTCAGGAACTGCAGGACTGTCATCTCTCAAATCCAAATTTCCACCAACATCCATTGAAAAGAAGGTCAAGACCCCCGATTAGCCGTAGAGCAACCACAAAAAGCAAGAAATGACAAACTTTAAACGGGTGACATGAAATGAGTGAGTTACCAAGACCTAAACTGTGATTGCACAAACTCTGATTTCAAGGAAAACATGTTGACATCTGAAACTGCGTGCAGGTTAAGATTTGGCAAGGTTCTCGAAACAGTTTAGGTTTGTTTTGCAGGTTGGTGATCTTGCAAGTGGATATGTCGTTGCAAACATTCTTACACGGTTTGGTTTTACCAAGAGCCGGGCATACGATGCTCAGAGAGCAAAGGCAAAGAGGTAGGTCTTCTTGGCTAAAAAGTTTTTGGGGCACGAAAACTTTTTCCCGTTAGTAAATTTAAGGCGCTATCAACGTTGTTGACCGCATGCTTGTGGACGCGCCACCTCTCCTAAGGAGAGACTACTCCTGCCGTGATCATGATCTTGGGGGGGGTGACTATGACTTCCCTTGCTCCAACCTCTGGCTTTTTTCTGGGTGCCAACAGAAATGCTGTTTTCACATCCACAACAGACATTCCCCATCCCCTTTGAACTCCATGGCACAGTACCGTCCTGGTCAGTACTCCATCAGCCCCTGAAGCATACACATTCCCAGAAGCAGCATCCTACGAGGACCCCTTTTCTCCCGCTTTGACCACACACACAAGTTTTCCTGGAACAAACTCAGTGGTAGCCAGGTCCAGCTCCCGGACGTCGACCGGCTCAATTGCCTTGGTCTCATTCACCAAAGATTCATATTCCTTGTGAATTGCCGGTTTCCGACCTTCCAGATCCCTTCTAACCTCGTCCAAGGAAACAGTGGTGGTTTGCAGCACATCCGGAGGATCACCATTTCCTTCACCGAGAACCTCCAGGCCACACTCTCCCAAACCTTGAGAACCTTCACCGTTCCCTGCCTGAATCGCGCACAGCCTCCTAACCGATTCCTCCCTCCATTCTTCCACAGCCTGAAGATTGTCCTCGACGACCTTCCTTTCAAAGTCAGCCTCCCTAAGAATCTTGTCCTCCAGGCCCACATGAACCTCCTGGCCTCCCCCGAGCCTGTCCTCAAGAGTACCCGACAACCTGTCCTGGACATCCAACAACCACTCCATCTCCACATCATAGGTCGACCTCCTAGCTATTGATTTGATCACAACATCAACCTCACCTCGACCACCAAGAAACTCGCCACCATCACTGGACACTCCCGACGTGACTCCTGACAACACTCCTGACGAGACTCCTGACGATCCTTCCGACTCAGCTCCTGACGACACTCCTCGACTTTCCCCTTCGGCCACAACTCCAGACGACACTCCCGGACCTTCCGTGTTTTCGGAACCTTCCACATTTTCAGAATTGGAAACATGATTGGAAGCAGGATTCGGATTTGGATTTGGAGAAGAAGAAGAGGACTCCCCCCCGAATGACACATTCGGGTCACCAGCAGAGTCCCCAAGCAACAGAACAGGATCAGGAAAATAGACCCGATGTTGATTGGGATCTGCCATTTGCTTACCATGGAGCCTACGACGTGGAGGGCCTTCAGATTCATGTTCATCAACTGGTATTGGAGGTGGTGGATGTTCCTGCAGCTGAACTATCACTTGGTCTCCCACTTGAGATGGAATGATGGCCTCGCGAACATGCATGAGATTTCCATCCGTAGTTCTCACAACCCAGCCAGATGTCATCTGAGGACTAGGACACAGGACCCTACCCATAACAAAAGGGTTAGCCAAAACACCAGCATTGTTCCACCTCTTCCGTTTCACCGCTACCTCCTGCATGAACGGCAAGACAGGAGGGGCGATGCACCCAAGGTGCCTGAGCTGAGACCTGAGGCGTTGTTCCGCTGCAAACCTGATAGCAGTGGGCCAAGAGGCGTTGGATAAACCTGCATGGTGCAGGAGAGCGCATGTGCGTCGCTTAACCTGATGCACTTCTGCCTCAACCCGGCCATTGGCCGCCGGGTCGTCCCCCGGAGTGAACGACTGAGCCAACCCCTGCTGTCTGATCCACCTTTGGATCGGAACTGACTGAAACTCAGCTCGATCGCTATGAACACGGTTAATGGGGACTCCCATGTACCGAAAGCGATTAAAAACAGTTTGTAGAGCAGCCAGAGCATCAGGGACCTTACGTGATGACATGGGATGCACAGCCGTAAGATGGTGAATGGCAACAGGTCTACGGCACCATGTGATTTCTCGTTGAACCTCATCATCGAAGGAGGATACCGGGGGAACCCCATCACTCGTTCAGTGGGACCCGCAGGGGTTTATGCCTCTGCCGGAGAAGGTTCCAAGGAAAACTCCTCTTCTTCTAAACCATCCCCCCAATCTTCTTCATGGACCGGTGGACGATCATGTGAGGATTCCGGACCTGGACACTCACCCACGGTGCGATGCGGACCTGGATCATCAGGTTCAAACCTGGGAACTGCACCTGTAGCCACCAAAGCATTCCTAACCGGAGTATTGGTGATCTCATCCAGCGTTTTCACCAGAGGAACAATATCAAAACTCATCGACCATGATGATCCACCAGCATTCTTTTGCCTTTGATGGGGACGTTGAGAAGCCATAGTGAGAAGGCACCCCCTGCAATCCCGTCTAAAAGGAACATGACCATTGATGACATGCTGCTTCCACATCGCTTGGTGGTCCAACCGTTTGACACCTGCTCCGATCTCCCCCCAACCCAGTACGTGATTCATCAAGGCACTGCGGATGGCTTCCTTGAACTGTGGGGCCCATGCTGACCAGCTAGCAGTTTGCTTGACCCTTTGGTTCAAATCAGGATGAAGTTGGGATCCTTGGGGTCCACTACAACGCTGTTCATTCAACCATTCCAACTCACGCAGATTGGTCATACACCCTGTAGGTTTCACCTGTTTGTGCCCCAACCGTCCCTGATCAAAGTTGAACATGAACATGGAGTAGGCTCTTTGGAAATAAGCCATTTCAGGCCAAGCCCAAAAACTTGGAGCCTCATGCTCTTGAGCATACGTGGCAGGGTCTTCCGGGGATTCCAACACAAACCCTGGTGGAGGAACACCAGGATGACCCGATTCACATGCCATAATGTGCAAACCCAGCTGCTTCAACAATAGAGCAGAATCACCCTGCACCTTGGTTCTATCCTCAAAAGCCAGCCCATCTAACCCATACCGTTTATTCCGCCGATTTCGCAGTGGAGGGGGACCTGGACGCAAGTTCCGCAAGCGTGATACAGTCCTGCATGGCGGGCTGCCTATGATTCCACAAAGCCGACCTGACTTCGCCAAGGAACACAGATAACCCCAAGTGGCAGGTCGGTGCAAATCCTGACGGGGATCATGAGTGACATCAACACTAAGCAACTCGATGCCCGGAGGCCATCCCTTCTGCCATTCCTTAGCAGATTCTGGCCCTCCGGCAAACACATGCAGGATCACCCCCTTTGCTCTTGCAATTCTTTTCCTTGTCCTATGGTTCCAGGGGAGATCCTTGCCATCATACTCCTGATCTTGACCAACCATATATTGAAGAACATCGTCAGGAATTTCAGGAAAATGAGACAACCACCAATCCGGGCCGGTTCACCGATAGCCCCAACCGCTAACCTCGGACCCAAACGGCGCAACCTTTCCTGCTCCTCGATTTCTTGGATCAGAGCCAATGCTTTCTTCTCATCAACCACCGGACAACCATTTCGGAGCCAACACCGAATTCTGCCATGAGTAGGATGATTGATGTTGCAACCATGGGAATCCCACAGGATCTTGTACCCCAGTGATATCAATCCCCGAAGCGGTACAATGGGTTCAACCTCATCCTTGGTCAGCAGGGTTCCGGTTTGCACACATTGGTATAAACGAGTGGACCCAGCAGCCAACTCGACTTCTACTTCAACTGCCGACTTGATCTCCTCAACGGTGCCCCGTCTCAACGGATTGGTAGCACCCCCATCCAACAAGCCTGTAGCTGACACACCTGCAATGGACTTCTTCATGGATAGTACCTTCACACTAGGCCTGAGAGTTTTCATGAGAGCTGTGGCTTCCTGCAGCAGGTCCCCAATTCGATCGTCTCCCTTTGTGGTGGCCGGAGCCGACGATCCACTACAATCACCCGACCCGCTACTTGAACCGCCCCCTTTTAAACCATCCCCAGACATTCTGCCCATATCCTCGGTGGCCGGAGCCAGAGGTTTTTCACTTTCCTTTTCTTTGCCTTTTTCACCTGCATCAGCCTTTGACTTGTCACCTTTAGTCTTGGCAACCTTCTTCTTCTTTTCCCCAGAATTAGGAACACCAGAATGGGATGAGCTCATATTCGGGCAATCCTTTTTCGCATGACCCAATGCCGAACATCCGAAGCACCTTTGATCTCTAGGATTGAGAACTGAGTGAACATACTTACACCGATCTCCTCTCCTACAGCCATCATTGGTTCCCCAAAATTTGCATGGCTGGGTGGATGACACATTGGCCGCATTGACGGCCTGATGAGCCCCCTTTCCTGCTTCCTTTTGGGGAGTTCCGGTGGTGCCCCCATCGCCTGAACCTCCAGTCAACGCTTTCAGCGAGGTCTTTGATGGTTTGGTCCCCTCCCTTACAACCCCCCCGGCTTGACCCACCCCAGAATCGGCAAGCTCCAACTCCTCGGCTTCCGCTTGCAAATGCTCCGTGTACGTCAACACAGCTTCCAGCGATGGGTGTTGATCTAGCAGCAACTGCTGCCGGATCAAGTTGAGGCGGTAGGCAACTTGCGGGGACTTCAGGCTCAACACTTCAGATCCTTTGTGAACAGCTCCCACCATAACCAGAGCATCCGGTAACACCATGCCAACCTCAACAGCCCTAGTCACATTTCTTCGCCATCCCCGTACCCACTGAAGTACTCCCGAAACCGTATCCCCTTGATACCCTTCTGAGATGACACGAAGAATCTGGGCCCGTTCTCCTGATCCTCCCGGCTGAAACGTGACCAACAACTTGAAGAGAATCTGTTCAGTGGTAAGCTTTCTTTCTGAAACCAACTCACCTTTTGCGGACAGCTCTTTTGAACCACAGCGGCCTTGATATCGGCGCTTATGTTCCATGCTTGAAACACTCTAATTTCCTCATGGTAAATGAGGTGTACCTAGCACGTGGTACGAACTGCAAATGACTCGCACTCCTCCTTGGTGCTTTGAGTCAAAACTCTAGGTGCCATTTGGCATTGGCAGTTCGAGCATGCCAATGTCGCTGTACTGCCTGTGTTTAGCAGTTTCAGCTTGGCACCACTGGGCCATAGGTTCATGCCCATTCTCCGCAGCTTCAATAGCGCGGAAACACAAATCCACAATCACTCTACAGGCTTTCAACTGGGCTCTGTTGAAAGAACTTCTCCAATCGATGCTAGGCCACTCGAGGAAGGTGTCTGCTCGGAAGTCTTCCCTCAGAGCGTCCTCGGATTCGCCACCTGAGTTCTCAGCTCCCTCAGGTTCAGCATCTGGAGATCTTGCCCTTGAACTTCGCGCACGGGAGGTCCTTCGCGAACTCCTTCTCGAAGATCGTCTCGGAGGACTGGAGTGAGGTCCATAGTGAAGATCGGCCCAATCGTCGGGGTCGCTGACTTCACTCATCGTGGCCTGCAGATAGCGCTGTCTGCGCTCATCGGCAGTCTCCAGGTCATCTCCTTCAGATCCATCTTCTCCTCCAAGATCATCATGAGAACGCGATGTCCTCGGGGTAGGCGTCGAAGCTCGTTTCTGTAGGGCTCGCGTGTCCTTGCCCAAAGATCTGAGCACGCGCCTGCAGTCATAGTTTTCCTCCACGATGTTCTGCTTCTGGATGTAGTTCCAGTTGTCCCAGTCATTCTCGGAAATGTGCTCGTTGAGGTCCACGTAGCCACCAAGCCTGATGATACCCATTTGCAGTGCTTGGCCATGTAGATGGTGCATCTCCAACTCGTTGGAGCATCGCTGAAGATCTTGCTCCAAGGCCCGAACTCGTCCATGAAGTACTTGAAAGGCCTTGACCACATAGAACACCACCATGCACATGGTCACGATGAAGATCACCGCAAGCACCATGATATAGCGCTGGATGTAGACTTCCGGCGGGTCCACCTGCAAGGGAATCATCATAGCATCTGCGGACTCAAGGCCGCCAACCAAAACCATAGCGTAGAGCATCTTCGCCACTCGCATGATCTTGGCCTTATTCAATTGGGTCTCCTTGAGCTTTGAAGCTTCGTCCTCGCCGACCAACTTGTCGTTCTTGTCCCGGATATTGCACCAGCACATCAGAGCTTGAAGTCGAGCTTTACCAAGTGGTTTCGTTCCCATGTCACCAATGTTCAGCACTGTGCGGATCTGCTTCACTTCCATCTCATGGGCTGCCACCTGGTCCTGGATCCAAAGCTCCTTCCCATTCCCATGTCCGAAGACGTCCACTTCCTCGTTTGTTGGCAATCTGCTTGGTCGCGGAGTTGTCGATGAGGCACACGTGGTAGGGCTCCTCCTGAATCAAGAAGCCAAGACAACGTCTCACAAACACGCCGTCTGTCGCTCCTGAAACTAAGCTGTGCAACTCTGATTCTGCTGAGGAGAGGCTCACAACTTTCTGGCCACGGCTCGAATGGAAACACACCAAGCCGTTCACACAATGAATGGCGCCGCTTGTAGAGCGTCGAGTCTGCTTGTTCCCAGACCAATCTGCATCAGTGAAACTTTCCACCACCCACTTGGAATCGTAGTGATGGTGAACTCCTTGTCCAGCACTTGGATAGCCCAAATGGCTATGGTAGCCCTTCGTCGCCTTCAAGTAGCCAATCAGCTTGCGCATCACCTGAAGATGTCCATAGGTAGGGTTGCTCATCCCACCAGCAAGCTGTTTCACCACAAAGGCCACTTCAATTCGTTCCTGCGACAAGTAAATGCCGCTTCCCACCAAAGATCTGTAGAGCATCGCCTCGTCCATCGGCAAGAAGTGCGTGGAGCCAATGTCCTGGGCATCTTCTCCACACGGCACTGATTGCAACTTCACCTTGCCATAGCGGTTCTCAAAGGCTTCAATCATCGAATCATCGTAGCGTCCCGGCATGATGTCAATGCCGTCATCCTTCAACTTGTAGGTCCTTTTCAGGAACTCAAAGGTGTCGTCCTCGTACTGAGCGATGTTGACGGAGATGTTGAACTTCTCCTTGAGCTGCATGATCAGCTTCTTCACACCTTCAGTCATCCCACAGAACATGATATCATCCACGTGAATCAGCAGGTAGGTGCCATCATCTCTTCTCCCAAGGCACGGATTCTCCCTGCTGAAGACATAGTCACAAGTCTTGAGGTACTCGGTGAGATGGTCAAACCAAGCTTTTGCGCCAATTCTTTGTCCCGGCAAGTTTCGGTCAACTCGGAACTTTCCAACTTTCGTAGTCACCTGCACCAGCACCTCTTGCTCAACTTGCAAGAAAGCATCCTTGATGTCCAGGGCTCCAATCTGGATATCCTTCTGCTCCACACCGTCCACGGACCTCAGCATGAGGTAAAGGGCTGGTAGTAGGCGAAGACTTTGTCCACCAGAGGCTGGGGAATGCACATCGTCACGTCGTTGATGGGCATATTCTCTCGCCACCAATCTCGCCCTTCGCATCCATCTCTTTCGCGTAGTGTTGGTCTTCGGGTCGGTGTAGTCCTTTACTCGCCAATCATAGACCATTCTTGTCGTCAATGTTCCCAGTGTTCTCTCCTCCTCCTCGCTAAGTGGTGCGAGGACTCCCATAGCTTGTAGTCTTTGAACTTCAACTTCATCAGCCTTTCGATCAACTTCTGGAAGTGGTTCCGGAGGCGTTCTGGTCAGCAATGCATCTGACCAAAGTTCCTCAGGGATCTTGTTCACGTTGAGGTTGTCATTGAGCTCCTTTTCGCCAAGCTCATCATCCAAAGCCATGACATTCTCCTGGGAGTAGATCTCGTCGAGGTGATAGCACTTGTCGCCAGCGAACTCAACTTCCACCAAGCGTCGCTCGATCGTCGCCATTCGGCGAACAAGGCTCTCTTCCGCACAGCTTCGCTTCGCGGAAGGTTCTTCGCCATCTGGTCGCTGTCCTTCGCGTCCAACTTGTCCACGAGGCGAAGAAGGCATCGCTAACATCGTAGCGTTGCTGGGCTCACCTGGTGCTGCAACTTGAACTCCTCCTGCTCCAAGTTGAGCAGGCAAAGGATCCACCACAGACGTTGTTCCACCAAGAGGTCGATCAGGAAGTTCTTCAAGAGCTTCTCGAACTTCTTGCTGTGCTTCCAATCTTCCTTGCCTTGACCTTGCATAGGCCATCACAGCAGCTGCCTCTTCATCTGCAAAGCGCTGCTCCACCTCAGAAAGCTTCGGAAGAACTCGTCCTTCTTGGCGTTGTGGTGCAACCTTTCGCTTCGATGGGACAATCCTCCCACCAAAACTGGTTTGGTACACGAAGCTGTGGGTCTGGAGTCCCGTGAAGTAGGCCAGGTTCTTGGTCCACAGTTTGTCGACACGCCTGATGCTTCTGGTGAGCATCACATCCACTCCATCTCCAATGATCCATGCATCCTGGGCTTCTGTCTTTCCCAGAAAGAGACCAACTTTCCAACGTGCATCAGCTTTTCCACGTGGTTTGCAGTAGGCATAGACTGGCTCTGCAAATCGGCATATCTTGCCAGCATAGGTCCTTCCATGGATGAGCTCGTAGGAGGTCACGTCCTTTCCCACCTGGTAACGGTTGAGGCACCAAGCTGCGTGACGTCCTGCCCAGCTCCACAAAGCATGTTCACATGGAAAGGTCAAACCAGTGCGGCTTGAAACATCTTGGACCAAAGTGCATGCCAGTTGCCGTACTCGTTGAATTGCATTTTCCACCAAAGAATTGCTTGCTGAATCCTTCACCCGTGCAGCAAAAACTCGAGTCAAGGCCAAGTGCATGACGTGAGGTGATCACCGTCTTGAGGATCTGTCTGATCGTGGGCTCATTGTCACCATAGAAACCAACCTCGGCACACCCCAGCGTCTGCACAAAGGTCAGCACTTCGTGGGTCATGTAGTGCAGCTGGCTCTTTGCTTGGATCGGGATGGCACTCAGGTAACCTGTCTGGCTACATGTCAACACTAGCCATAGTGCTCCCTTGTCACATGCCTCACCTTCAGGATTGGGGTCCAGGCCATCTTTCTTCTTCGTCACCGCAAAGTCCATGGAGATGATGGGGATGGCGCTTTCATGTGAAGCTCCTGTTCTCAGGTGTCGGTCAGGTCGAGCACGATGTTTGATGCAAGAATCACACCAAGGTTGATACGGTGTGTGGGTGAGCTCGTGCTGGTCAATCTCCTGCTGAGTGGGCTCCTTCGCAAGTGCTTGTCCATGAGGATGTCGTTCTGCCGATCGTCTCCTCAATGAAGCGGTTGGCATCCACCATCTCTGTCACTTTCTCACAGTATTCCACCATGAGCCACTCGTTGTCCTTCTTGATGACCGTCGCCCTGCGCCATTCCACCTCCATGTCGATGCCAGTGATGTAGATGGGGTCCTGGTACTTGTTGCTCAAGTGAACTCCAATCCATCTGGCACCTTCTCTGTTCCATCCAAAGCCAGTGTCCACATAGCCTTGAAGTCCAGAAGTGAAGACCGCCTTCATAGAGCGCACCTCCATAGGCAACGAGGTACAGGTAGAAGACGTGATAGTGCGCACCCGAGCTTCCACCACCAGGCTGTTGTTCTGCAGCATGAGGGGCACGGCATAGTCACCATTGCGTAGACATTGTTGTTGAGCATCAATGCTCCAACCAGCATTCATCAAACGACCATAGCTCAGGATGGGCTGCGTCACCTCAGGTGAGAAGACCACGTTGTCAATCAGCTCCATCCCAATTCCACGGTTGTCCTCGAGCAGAATTGAGACTGCTCTCTGCCCCATAGTTGGAATCTGGTTGCCCTGGGCGTCCTGCAAAGCCACTTGTTCACCATGATGTGCTTGTCCACAATGAGCAAGTGAAGCAGGAAAAACTGGGGCATCTGCTCCAGAGTCAATGATGACTCTAAAAGGAGGTGAGTTGTCCACCTCGCACTGAAAATCCTCCTGGAGCTCGTTCATGTCGTTGTCGAGGTAGTAGAACTGGACCATTCTGAGGGATCCTGAACTCAAAGGTGATGATCCTCTCATGTCAAAGGTCACAGAAGTTCCACGGTTTTCTCCAGGTTGTAGTGAAACTCGTTTGACCGCTGAAGGGTGTTGAGGTGCTGCTGGATGTTGTGAAGCTGAGGGGCCAACACTTTCTTGCCCTCCACCATGAGCTGAGCTGATCACAGTACCTGTCTCTGGACCAGCCATCTGTCTGACCTTCCAGCAGTCCTTCGCAAAGTGACCAGGTTGGCCACAATTGTAACATTCTTTCATGCCCTTCGACTTGCCCTTTCCATCTGAGGACTGGCCTTTCTGGCCCTTCTTCGGGACCATTGACCACGAAGTAGTCGATGAAGAGCTTGTAGACCATTGGTTGTTGTTGCCACCAGACGTCCATTGAGTGCCCTTGCCATTCTGTTTGCCTTTGCCCTTTTGGTCTTTTCCTTTTTCCTTTCCTTTCCCTTTTCCATCTTTTCCTTTGCCTTTGCCCTTGGAGTCCTTGCCCTTGCCCTTGATCCTGTCTACTTCCATTGGCGAAGGCCCATTGGGATCACCAGGAGGGGACAAAGGGGAAAACGGACTCACTGCAGCCTCGGACCATTTCGTTGTAGCCGTGTCATAGGTCTTGATCACGTCCCGGATGGTCTCATACTTGCTACCTTCGTTCAGGGAGAGGTTCAAGTGCACCTTCAGAGGTCCATTGATGCACTTCAGCAACACTGCTGACTTCATTTCATCAGTCAGCTTTCCACCAAGCTTCTCGTACTGGAGGAAGTGCTCCTCCAATCTCATCACCTGGGCCATGACGGAGACCTTCATGTTGAAGTTGGGGTAGCCCATGATGCCCTGCAGCATGGACATAGTTCGATTGCGAGACTTCGGCTCACAATTCTGCAGCAATTTTCGAAGAGCTTCCAGTCCATTCGAGCGGTCCACGTTCCTCACCATACTCAACAGCCGTCCTTGGAGTAGGGAACCAAGAAGGCTGTAAAGGAACCGCCCTCTGTGCTGCTCCTCGGCATCCAAGAGGTCCCAATCCACTTCAGTCTCCGGGTTCTTGTCCAGCTCCTCCAAGTCGTTCTCATAGTTGCCGTCGACCACCAGCAGGTACTGCTTGAAACTCCAAAACCAATCTCTCCACATAGCAACTTCTTGATCTCGGTCAGCAGGGGCAAACGTAGAAGGCCTAGGGATCAACTTGTAGAGGTCTTTCTTGGATTTCTCATCAGGAGGCCTCGTCGTCGAAGTAGCAGCAGCTGCTTCAGCTGCCTGTGCGGCTGCAGCTGTAGCACTAGCCACCAACCGTGCTAGCTCATTGAGTCCTTGAACTTGTCCTTGGGCTTGTCCTCGAGCTGTCGGAGAACCTGCAACCAAGGATGGGTCAGAAACATCCATCTCGTCGGTATAGTCCTGGATCGGTTTCTCGTTGGGCTCCTAAGCGTTCACGGGGATCAGGTCAAAGCGCAGCCAGAGCAATCGTCGTCCTCTGAGTCAGTGAGCACTGATTGCGAGCACTGCAACACTAGTTAAGAGGCTCGTCCACAGGCTTCACCGTCGTATGGCTGCACGGCAACCTGTTACCCCACTAGGGGCTCCGCTGCCATGCGGACAGCTCTTTTGAACCACAGCGGCCTTGATATCGGCGCTTATGTTCCATGCTTGAAACACTCTAATTTCCTCATGGTAAATGAGGTGTACCTTGCACGTGGTACGAACTGCAAATGACTCGCAC